>JADLZK010011796.1:0-226104 GCA_015847255.1 Hyparrhenia diplandra
ACGATGGCAAAGATCCATAAATTACGGATCGTGGTAAGGTGAGATCGCATCACCTCACAAATTTACTAAACCGACGATGACGACGACGACGGATGGCAACGACCGCCTGTCGAGCTCTCCGACGACCTTCTCCGGCGCATCCTCTACTTGGTCCCCTCCGAGGGAGGCTGCTCGCACCAGCGTGCTCTCGCGGCGCTGGGGCTCGCTGTGGCGGTCGTCTGGCGCCGTTAACCTCGCCGTGCAAGTCGGTAATCAATATTCGTTAACCTCCGAGGAGGCCTTGTTCTCGAAGCAAGAGGCCTTCGTCCGCGGCGCCATGGCTGCGCTCGACGCCGCCGAGGTCACCATCACAAGGCTCACCTTGCGTGTGGAGTCCCAGGGCTACGACGGCGAAACCACCATCAGGCGGTTCCTCTACGGCAGTAGGAGGACGGACATCAGGCACAACGTCGACGTGGTGGGCGCTGTGGTCTCCCACCAAGCGGCGCGCCGCGTTGAGGAGCTTTGCGTCGCCGCCGTTGTCGTCTCACCACACGGCTACCGTTACGATGATCAAGAGAACAACAGTGACAGGCAGTCAGGGACGATCTATAGGCTCACCTCCCTCTCGTCGGAGACCCTCCGCGTGTTGGACCTCACCAGGTGTGGCCTCATGTCGGCCCAGATGGCACCACGATTGGCAACGCTGCGGCTGCGGTTCTGCTCCGTTGCGCTCCTAGCTCTCCAGGCCCTGTTGGACGCCGCGCCAGAGCTCACCACCGTGCAACTGGAGTCAGTCTGCTTCTTGGGCTGCGCGACGCCACCGGAAACGCTCCACCTAAGCTTCCAGGCTGCAACCACGCTCGTGCTAGCGCTGTGCGGCGTGGAGGTACAAGATTCAGGAGATGGCCGTGGCGGTGGTCGTGGCCGTGGCCGCGGCGGTGGCCGTGGTGGCCGTGGCCGTGGCGGTGGCTGTGCGGTCGCAGGAAGATGGGCCATCGAGATCGATGCGCCCTGGCTGCAATCCTTCAAATATAAGGGTCTCCTGCGACGATTCATTCTACGATCGGCAACACCTAGCAGCATTGCATGGGTGGACCTAGACTTCCTCAGGAACGACGACAGCAACAATGAAAAAAACAATACGCATGCTCTTCTGGCAGTTCCTGCACAACTTTACCAATGCCAGGACCCTCAAGCTCAAGGTGAGAAACGACCTCAAGGACGTTGCAGCCATTAGTGTGGCCAGGCGTGCCATGCTCCTGTGTGAGTTCCCTAGGGCTGAGCGCCTCGAGCTGGAAGGGACGCATGCTCCCAAAGAGCAAGACGGCAGCCGTGGCCATTGCCAACCTGCTGCATTGCTGCCCTGTTCTTGGTGAAATCGTGCTGAAGCTGAAGGTTGCGACAGCCCTCAGTGACAAGGATTCATGGCATGGACATGTTTTCTTGGAAAGGAAAGATAGTTACACCAAGTCCATGGAACAATTCGTGCGTCGCCGGAAATCAAAGACAATCAGCTCTACAGAGGATAGCAATTTTGGCAACAATAAATATAACGATGTTCCTGGTATCCCGGGTCTCAGTGGGTGCTTGTTCGCCTGCTTGCAGCGCACCGTAATAAGAGTTGACCTGCAGTTCACATTGGACAACAACTCCAGCTGCCTTGGACTGCGCCTTATCAAATTCTTCGCTAACCATGCTAGGGTTCTTGAAGAAATGTGTATTGACACGGGCAACAAGAAACTATACGAGCACCTCAACTTTAATGTGGAAACACAAATGGCACTCGCACCTATGCCTATCTCAACCACAGCTTCTATCAAGTACACGAATCTGGCGCAAAGTTTGTCGGAATTTCATAGAATTTCTAGAGCATCCCTTGATTCCACAACAGAACTTACAAAAATACAGCCAGCTTTGTGGTGTTACCCCTTCAAAGGCTGGAAAGGATGGAATGCAAGCTTTTAATCCAATGTTCCATCATCCAAGATATCATGAATAAACTGTTTCGTCTTTATTTTTTTATTGTAAAGACTCTTGGAAATGAAATATATATTTTGCTTGATTTGTCCTTGTCCTACGGTCGACTTATTTGCAAGGTTCTATTGACAACGTGCATGCATGTAGAGGATAGCTTGTATAGGTTATTGCTTATATCCTTTGCCAATGTGTTCGGCTTCGAAGTCAAGCACACCAAAAGAAAACTTAAATGAAGCCTTTAGCTAGAACCCTGCTTTGTCATAGTTATTATATGAGTTACCATTATGATGGTTCTAAGAACAAGGCTTTGAAAGGTTGGCTGTTCTAGCTGATGAACGTCCTAATGATTGCCTTACTCCTATTGTCCTAATTCATCCTGTGGGGGTACTTGCTGAATTGGGTGGGAAAATGCAATGTTAAGCACACAGATTCAGTTGATTGTAACCTGAGATGTTAGCTTGTGCTCCATGCATGAAGTCGTTTTTCTGGACCTTACATAAAGTTGCCAATAATGCTTGACTTTTGCACTGAAACATCATAAAGTAGACTGAGTATTGTAGCCTAACTTTAATTATTTATGGTAGCAGATTACCTTTGGATGGAACAAATGCAAGTAGTGTAACTGAAGGAACTCTGCAATCTAGGAAATCAGTACATAATTATTGAGTTGTTTTCTGTAGTGCTCGATCGTCTTATAAACCCTGAACTATTAGCTGCTATGCACACTTATTAAATGACATGAAATGCAGTGATTTTCAGAGGTCAGGACTCAAAATTGGTTAACTTTGACCAAACATTTACTGCCAATATCAATGTTTATAACATATAATAAGAGACATATATTCATCATAGAATATATTTTTATGATAAACTTGTTTGGATATTTAAATATATAAATACAAATTTTACAACTAGGTGAACTTTTTTAAAAAAAAACTTACCCATCATATGCATTTATTTAGAACGGAGAAAGTAAACAGTGATAAAACAAGATATTGGAATAGTGATCATTAGAGTTTACTGAAGTATTGTAGTGCCATGGACGTATTTATTATTTTTATAGCGCATAGGGTCCCCTAAACCCACTGTGGAGCTACCGCGACATTTTGGCGGTCTCATTCATCTTCTCCCTCCCAAATCCCCGCCACGTTTCCACTTTGCTCGCACTAGGGTTTTACCACCAATTTCACACTCGCTTCCGAGAGACCCGCTCCATACAGTAGGCGAGGGCGACATGACGCCATGCCATCGCCAATGCGGCCCCAACAAACTTTTTATTTTCTACTGTTGTTTTCTATATAATATATATGTATGGTCCTGATGTACTTTGCTATTTGAGCTTCTCATGCTATTAGCACAGGAGACCAAATATCTTTTATTAATTCTCTCTTAAATAAAATATTATTTAAAAAAATGGAAAATAAAAATTTGGACAACAGAAAGAACCAAACAACATGTTAGATCACACAACAAACTGCCATCACCAATGTATCTCCTTTTCTTTCCATATTTTGAGTATAGTAAACATCAAAAAGTGTATGGAGCCATCAACCTAATATAATCCTAAAATCAAGGTAGAAAGGTAGAGATCTATATAATTCTCAAAGCACAGTTACAAAACAATCAATGTGAAGTGTGAATGGGCCTATGGTCGATGGTAGAGCAGTCCGGTGGGGCGCTACCCACCAGGGTCAAAAAACCCTCGTGTTACACCTTTATTCAGGATTTTTTCAGAAATTTCCAAGGTACACACATGCGTGCGTGTTCAGTGGTACTACGTGTTTCCCGCAAACTAGAGGCTTCCTAATCTCTTCTTTGCGTGTGTACGGACGTGCGTGCATGTGTGTGCGTGTGGTGTGAGGGTGGAGTGTGTGGGTTGTGCGCTCATGCATGTGTGTGCGTGTGGTGTGAGTGTGGAGTGTGTTTTTTTAGCAAAGAGTGTGGAATGTGTGGGTTGTGTGCGTCCAAGTTGTACCTGATTAGAAAAAACTTTATTGTGAAGTTAAAAAAAGCGCCATCTATCAGTCATTTTCATTTGAAGAATATCTACACATATCTTCTCCATGGCAGTTCTCCTAGAGATGATGAGGTGTTTAGCTGCATGGAAACCTTAAAATCATTGATGGAGATCGGTTGGTTACCGATCTTATTTGTGGCTCCCGATGGCCCATTAATCTAGTTTTCCATGTACTTATCTATAAGCTAGTAAACGGTCTAGGGAATCCTAAAAAATCAGAATATAAAAGCATACATGACATGTATCATGTCAACATCCTCACAACAAATATAATGATACTATTATGAATCACTTTGGACACCTATATATGGGGCAACAAGTACACTTCATGATGCCTCTGTCACTATGTTTTCGGTAATATAGAAATGCATTCCATCTTCAAGACCGTGCTGAAATCAAGATGCACTCCAAGAATAAAGTTCTTTGCATGGCTTGTGATTGTTCACCGACTAAACACTAAGTGAATGCTTCAAAGGCGACACCGAATACCTAGGTTGGTGACATATGTATCATGCATACCGATGGCATGGAGGAGACCATAGAGCACCTATTCTTCGGTTGTACTTCGCCAGAGAAGGATCGTCAATGATAAGCTTTAGGTAGGACACTTCACTCAACCTCCGGGATAGATTGATGCATGTTGGGACAACCCACAACCTTCCTTTCTACGTGGAGGCTGGGTTTGCTATTTGGGAATTGTGGAAGCTTTGCAAGGACAAGGTTTTCTAGAGGCATGACCCAACCTCCTCTATGTGGTCAAGAACCAATATATCCTTTAGTTTGTTCATTTCAAGGATGATCTGAGGTTATCTGGCCTTAAGTGTTCATCTCGATGCTTTTAGTTAATCATGGATGTAAGAACATTTATTTGAACTAATACAAAATTCTCTCACTGTGGGGATCTCCCCCACAGTTCTTAGTGTAAAGGAAAAAAAAAACATCCTCACAACAAAAAAAATCTTGAGACTTGGACTAGAAGGCTGCAACATCGAGATGATGAGTTGCATAGCTTCTAAGCAACTAATTAATATGGCTCTTTCTTCTGCACTTCTTTCTAGTAGTAGTTTTAGCATGCCCCTTCTCCTCTTTTGATGACTCACATTCATTCTACACTGACTTCCTTTTGGTTGAAAGACCATTAGTCTTGGGTCCATCGATAGCTTCACTGGATTTCACTTCATCTTTTGAATTCTTGTCTTCATTGTTGTTGGACGCCCACTCTTCATGGGAGGATTCCTAACATCATGGCTCTATTGGCTTGGACCGGCCTCCCCCAGGTGCACCTTCTAGAGTCTTCCTAGTGGCAAAAGAAGTTGGCTCGAGGGGTTGACGCACGGGACTAGACGCCCCTAGGCCCCCAGAGGCTATGGAGGAGTTTGTCTTCTTGTGTCATGCCTCGTGTGTGACCCTGTTAGGGGAGCGCTAGTGGAGCTGTGTCTATGGGGCAACACTAGGGAGCCCCTAAGTTCCAATGGCTTGGGGCAAGTCTTCTTGTGCCTAGACCTTGACTGGTGTTGAAGGCTGGAGGAGAACCAAGGATTAGGTCCATGCTCTCATCGATCGGGAGCCAAGGGCTCGAGCGAGCCCCTAAGCCTTGAGTAGAGGTGATGACATGTGTGCTCGAGCTTGGCCTGATTCCTTAGTCTGAGGGTGTACACAATGGTACCTGATGGATATAGCTCTCGCGCCCTAGGCCGATCCTAGAGGGGTCAGTCGGGAAGGGGGCTCTCTTGCTCGGGAACCATTGGTCCCAAGGCTTAACATACCTATATGTTAGGATCTCATTATTAGTGCTAGATAAAAGGTTCTTATTTGGTGTTGATAATTGATTGACAACCTAGGTGGATTAATATGTGTTTATGTTAGATACACAAGTGAGCAACACATGTCATGAAGTGGTGGCAGAGGCACGACGCCGACCTCCCACCATCGACCAGGCCCTTCTGTTTCGCGTCTCCTGGCTCGCTTCCAACTTTCTCCATGCCCTTGATCGATCGCCACACATTTCAAGTGCCGATTTTAGTTTAGGGGCTCTTAGTGTTGTCTTCCTTGTGCCTCATACACTCACCACACACAGCAGTCTACTTGCCTTTTTTTTCTACACATGTATGTGTCAATATACCCCACCCCTCTACACATGTATGTGTCAATATACCCCCCTCTAGGATAGGCAATAGAAATCCTAGAACTCCCATTCTCGGTTTGCGAGGTTGTTTTGTGAGTGGTGGGTTTCGGTTGCTCACCATTAGGTTGCTCGACTGGTGCCACTATCATCCGGCGCACCGGTGAACCGTTCGTGGAGTTGGGCCATTGTCGCCTCAGTGAGATGAGGGAGAGGGTATGACACCTCTTGTTTAGAAGGACCAGACCGCGACGTCTTATGGATTCGGTAGGAGGACACACCAAGGCAAGACATCAAAACGCGAGAAGGAAGATGCGACAACAAATATAATATTGAAACATCTATGCAATACTTTTAACATATGTCTAAAGACAGATGAAACATTTGAAACATATGTCTAAAGCACTTGCAAAAACACTCAACCATTTGTAAATATACGCAATATCCAAATAAAACATTGATAAACATATGTGTGCAACATATGCAACATCTAGACAAACACATTGTAACATAAGTCTAAAAAAACAAATGAAACATTGAAAACAAAAAGCTTGCAGCATACATATACAACCATTGCAATATATGCAATATCTTGATTTACTTTTGCAACATATGTATGAAACACTTGTAACATATCTTTTGAAACATCGATACACTTGAAACATACTCTTACAACACGTGGTTTTCACCTTTCTTTCATAAGGCACAAAACAAAGTGGGGAGGATGGTGGTGCGACCTGGCAGCAAGCCTTGGCTACTTGATTACATATGGTTATGTATGAATTTATATATATTGCAACAAAATATTACTACAAATATGTCTACTAAATTATATATGGTTACGCGTGAATTTATTTTTCTTGATATATTACTCCAAATATACAACAAACAACCAAAACTCTGCATTTTTCATATTTTAGCGAAACGGATGGAAGACCATATAGACAATGAAAATTCATTCAAAGACCATAAAGCAAAGTTCCAAAAAAAAGATTATAAACCTAAAACCTATTTTTACCTATTTTTTCTAGGGCCATACACTCATTCTCACCTAAGGATTAGATCATTCTCACTCGAGGATTAGATGGTGTTGCAAAAAGGAGAGAGTTTGACCATCGTGGCATGGTTTTTTTAAAAAAAAAAAAAAAAATGGCGCGTAGGTGCCCCTGAACCGTGGGGTCACCTGAACATTGTGGCGGCCCCGATCGTCTTCCTCCCCAATCCCCACCACGCTGCCGTTCGTCTTCCCGCGCTAGGGGTTTTACCGCCCGATGCCGATCTCTCACTCAGCATCCGCAAATGTGGTTCGACCACCACGGCGCAAATGTGGTTCAACAACCACACGGTGGTGGCGGAGGTCGACGCCGCCTCCCGCCGCCGGGCCTCCACGGCCAGGCGTCGCGGCTCCACGCCGCCGACCAGGTCCGTCCATTCCCGTCCTATGGGCCGCTCCGCGTTTCTCTTTGGAATCTCACCTCGCAAGGCACCGATCGCCGCCACGTATCCTCTCCGGTTTCAGTTTTGGGCTCGTGTGTGTCGTCATCTTCCTCGTGTGTGTCTCACACACTCCGCGCCGACAGCACCCGACCTGCCTTTTCTGGACTCCGCCTCCAGGATAAGAACTAGCAGCCCGGCCCTGCATTCTCTCACCGCGAGGCTGTTCTGTGAGGAGCGGCGGATTCCGGTTGCTCGCCCGTCGTTGGGGGGTCGCTCCGTCCGCTGCCGCCCGGAGCTCCAATAACAGTTGGTGGAGGTGGGGCGGAGTGCTCCTCCTCTTACTCCTCGCCATGGCGGATTGGAACCGGTTGAGGGACGTGAGTAGCGACCCCTAAGCAGTCCGGCGGCGCTTGGCGTCCTCCTCTGCCTCGGCCTGATAACGGTACGGACGGATTCCTCTCCCTCTCTCTAAACCCGATGCTCCGATTTGGGTCGTCTCAAAAAAATGAAACTTTATACATAATTTCGTGTTTTCACTGGGAACATCGTGGAAAAATAGAAGTTTACGGAACCGGGTGCATCACGTTGATAGAGTTAGAGTTTCATGGGGAAGTTGCTTGCGCTCGATTGGAACGAGGTGTGTGTGTGTGTTTGGGTAGGGGGGAGGGGATAAAAGAAGAATACATGCTTAAGTTTCACATCTTCACTAGAAACGTCTCAGGAAAGCCAAACTTTGTGTACTTTACATTTTCACTAAGAATGTCTCCGAAATTTTTGCGGGCTCCCAATATTATTACCACCACGGCACCACTTTCCTCTTACTAAAAAGAGAAAATATTTTGTTCACTGGGTGGAAATAAGTATGTATATATAATGTTTCATGTTTGGCAACTTATTTGCATTTGTTGGTACGTTTCATGTTGTTTTCGGCGTCAAGAGCGGAAACCCTCGGTGTGAGCTGACGTCACCTAGGAGCGTCGCACTCCACGCAGCCAATCCAAGCGGTTGGCGGTTCCTTTCCCGCGCCCGCCGCGAAGCGAACGAAGCTTCCTGGAAGCTCACTGCCTCCCCTCCCCGGCCTATAAACTCCGGCCTCCGGGACCATCTCGTCTTCTCCACCCCGGCCGGGCTGCTCGTCGTCGGTCGGTCGTCTCCATCGATCGCATCCGAGGATCCCCACCTTACCTTCCTTCCTCGACGTGTTCTCCGGCCTCGATCGATCGCCACCTGCAAGCAAGGTACGTCCAACCATAGCCATGAAGCTTACCGTGCCGGGATTCTGCAGCGGCTCCTCCTCCTCCTCCGCCGCCGCCGCCGCTTCTCCCAAGGCGAGCAACAAGAGCAAGAGCACGAGACGGTCAGCAAAGGACGGCAAGAGTGGCAGCGGCGGCAATTCCTTCAGCTCCACCACCACCGTGTCCTCTCACGAGTGCGCGTCCACCGTCACCACGCCGCGCACCGTGCTCCTGCCATCCTCGCCACCGCGGGCCGGGGCGTCTACTAGCAGCAGGAAGCTGCCGCCCGCGGCGCCTGCGGTGACGCGGGAGGAGCTGGAGGTGGCGTTACGCCAGGTGGTGTCGAGCGAGGAGGAGCTAGCGGAGATGCTCGCGGAGGCCGACGCCGGGCTCGTCGTCCCGGAGGAACTCGTCGGCGGCGAGGAGGCCGACCTCAGGGAGGCGTTCGCGGTGTTCGATGCCAACGGGGACGGCAAGATCTCTGCTGAGGAGCTCCGCGCCGCGCTCGCCTCGCTGGGAGATGACCGCTGCTCTGTCGAGGATTGCCGCCGCATGATCGGCGGGGTCGACGTCGACGGCGACGGCTTCGTGTGCTTTGACGAGTTCTCGCGCATGATGATGCATCATGGCCTGTGATGATGTATTGTACCGCTGTGCGTGCATGTCGGCTCTTTTGTGCCGTCGATAAGATATGATTGATCGACCGAGATGGAATTGCTTGATTTGCTTCTATATATCATTATGTAATATATATGTCTTCTCTCTAATGTTCTAATGTATGGGCTTCAACCCGGAAAACTATGAGTTTTGCTATATATGTATCATGCACTTAGATTTTTTTTTTTGGATTTTTTTAGGCGTCGGACAATCCAGATTAGATGGCGTCCTATTCACCTTCTTACCTAGGATCTTGCTCTATATGACACTCCCGCCGCCGCCCACTGCCACGCCGTGGTGTGGTAGGGTCTCGCTGGAGCTCTGCCGTTGCGTCCACGGCAGCGAGCTCGAAGAGACCTACCGTGCCACGGTGGCTTCTCTCTGCCCCTTCCCCTTCGTGACGCCGCTTTCTTCTCCATCTCCGGCGAGAACCGCCGTTTTCTTCCCAAAGCCACCCGCCCCGCCGTCCCCATGGCCTGGCCAGCTTGTATCCCCGAGCCCTCCTCCTTCTAAGCGTACCGAAGTTGGGAGAGAGAGAGAGAGAGGAAGCTCGTCGGAGTTGGGGGAGATATGCTACACGGCCGTGGCCGCGAGCGCTAGTGATTAGCGTTGAAAACGGACGGAATTTTTCCGTTCGAACCACCCGTTTTCCATTTGACCCAGTCGTTTCCGTATTTTGGAAAACTCCGGAAACAGTACGAGATGCGGGACGACCCAACTGTTTCCGTATTTTCAGAAAAATCTTGAAACGTAACGAAATGCGGGACGAAAGTTCTTGGGATCATAACTGAAATGGGGAAGCCATTTTTTCCTAACTCGATCTTGTTTGTGGCAAAAAAAAAAATATAGAGATAGAAGTAGAAACATTTTTTGTCCGTTTTCATCACTACTCGTGTTGGCGTGGACAAGGATTAGCTTGAAGCACACACTCATTTTAGACGCTTGTTGTACAGAAAAAGTGGAAACTATAAACATTGCAACTTTTAATTATTTAGTTCAAAGAATAATAAGTTTTGTACGTAGAATTATATTCAAATATACTTGCAGGATCTTATAAATTGTTTGGGTTTTAATATTATCCAATCCCTAGATCAACATCTCATGGTCCATATTAGAAGTTTGCAGGTTTGCACGGAAAGATTTATTATCTTGTTATGGTGTGCAATTTATATTTGCAAATTTGCTTTTTAATTTCTAGTTCAAAATAATCACTTTGATTCGTGCCTAAGTGGCCAGGCCAAAGTGGACACCGACCTATGGGGTCCACATGTCATGACACAGTACCCAGAGCCTACATTCGTCACCAGCACACCGGCCCCTTGTCCCTGATCGTGGTCGACGGATCGATGAGACAATAAATGGGCCTGGAGGAACAAGAGAAATACGGTGTGGATGACATTTGGATCCCACAGGCATCAATACCACCCTACCTAGGCCACCAACATGTGGACACACAGTGATAATTGAATGGGATGTTAGTGTAATTAACTTTATTTTATATATGGAGTATATTTGTTTGGCAGATATAAACTTTCAGATTGGGGATAAAATCGCTGAAAGTGTTACGTACACAAATAAATGGGAAATACACTGCTGGAGTTAATCCTCGTTTTTTGTCATAACGTTGAGTGAACTCACTTGAATTTGTTATTTGTCGTGTGCATGACCGCAAAATGAAGTCTACACGCAGCACCGGCCGTATACACATCTATGCAACAAATGCAATGCAACGAAATTGCTGCAGAAAATTAAGAATGGTCTGAACCATGATCCAGTCAGCCTTGCAACCTCACTTGAATTCCAGGTCTGTGTTTCCACGTGCAAGACAAATGCTAAAGCTATCGTACGTCCTCGTTGACCCCTGCCTAGCTGGGGCCCTAGCAGCTGGACCCTGGTGCATGTATACTATGCACGAGTCAAAAGCAACGAGACGTGCGTGTGCGTGCATCGATCGTTTTCGCTTCTCATTTCAGTGACAAACACCAGAGGCCAAGACACAACAGACTTTTTCCGTCTAATGCATGCCTTTTCGTCAACTTTCCAGTTTCGACAAAAGTGTATTTACCCGCATGGCAATATCGGACGTCCGATCCACGAAAAAGTGCACAAACATACATATAAATCACCATGGTCCATGCGACGTGCGCTAGCTTTTTGAATGACGTATATACTCCATTGTAGTTTTACAGACGGTAATATAAAAGTAATCATATTATTAAAATGAAAGGTTTTTAGAAATTTAGGATTACTTGATCGATTGAGGTATGTTTTCTTTTTATTATCAACTACCAAATGAACTCGCGTTGCAACAGTTGTGTACATCTTATTGTGTTGTCACCTAAACACGACTCGTGACTCGAGCATTTATATAACGGTTGCATCATCTGTTCCAATGATTTATATAACGGTGGAGAGATTAACTTTGATGTACTTTGCTATATGTCCCTACAACTACCAGCACAAAAGACATCAAAGTTGCTACTTTCTGTCATCCAAGTACCACTAGCAAGCTAATATTTCTACTCTCATTGGACGAATGGATGTGTGGCAACATAAAGTGAGTGGACGACGTGACTAGCTATGGACCCATGATGCTCCAGCGACTTTCTCTTTGGGACAACGAACGAAGTCTAGCGACTTTCTCTTTGGGACAACGAAGGAAGCCTAACGTTAGTTTTTATGGGACGGAGGGAGTACAAAATAGGTCATGGATATCATATATAATTTTGTTTGGGGTAGAAATTAGGGGAGGGGAGGGGAGTGGAGGGGGCATTTGCCCCTCTCCCTCGGCCCATGCTTACTTTAACTACCCAGTCCTATAGTCCACCGGGAGTAGTTGACAACTGATGACGACGCGTCGGACTTGATCATGATACTACAACACCAGTAGATATACGTACACTAGGTAATGGTAGTCCGGTCGCGGCACGTTTGCGGTGCCGGGTGTGGCCCACCGTCTGAATCTCCAACTGGATCTGCCACCACTTCTCTTCCAGCTGTCACTTCTCTATGTCGCTCAAGTTGCTGAGCGCGTTGCAGTTGTATTGATGGCTCGTCCCCCTCCCGCTCCACGGGGAGCTGCGCCATGTACACCTCACCGCACCCGTCATGTCCAATTACGATTAGCGACACAAGCCTGTCCTCCTTCTTTAGGAACGGCGTGCCACAACCGAGTGCTCGATGTTATGCTGACCGTCGTAGCACTGCACAGCGATGAAGACCAAGACGAGGAGAAGCGTGACAAGGGAGACGATGACAATAGATCTGCTCGGTATGTTGCTCGAGGAGAAGCGTGAGAGACGATGACAATAGATCTGCTCGGTATGTTGCTCGTCCATGACAGCTTCGATCGGTATCCGCATGCGGGAGTGGGTGGAAGAAATAAGAACAGCTAAAATTAAAGGGGAAGGGGCGCGTGCCCCCTTCCTCTGTCGTGCTTACAAGTAGATTACCTCCTCGAAAAAAATACTTGTTAACTTACATGTTTTTTTTTTTTTTTTTTTTTGAAATCATGCTTAGCACGTTTTTCATTAAAAGTTGAATTATACCCCTGGGTTACAACAATTGTGCTACGGAAAGGTGCTACGCTATAGGCTAAGCGGCACTATTGAGAAGGGTATTTTTTTTTACTTTTAGTAAATATTATGAGAAGATAAAAAAATGATCTATTTAGTTTACGAGGAAAATCGGGTCTAAAAATAGTACACCTCTGGATACATGCCATAAACCGCGAGTACACTAACCAGAAAATTTCCATCCACCGATCCTATAACTAGATAGGGAGGTTATGGTAAATAGCCACGTCCCTATACAACTTCGGCACAAATAACATCTTCCATTTATAATTAACTAGTTCACCAACCCGTGCTCTCGCACGGGTTAGAATCTTAGGAAACACTAACTAATAAAATTACTTATATTTAATATTTTTCTTCACTAATGTTCTAAAATAATAGCTATAATAGGTACTTTATACTGTATACTCAGTTATGATAATCTATGAATTAATTATTGATTTTTATGTACTCTTTCATCCATATCCATTGGTTTTTTTTAATTTACATAGCTCCTTTGTAACCATTTCTTTAAACTATGATGTCTATAGCTATAGTCTATATTTTGATGACATGAACCTAAGTTTTGAGGTTATCAATTGCGAAGATACAACATTTATGATTTTCAATGGTGAATATAGTCTACCAATTTGATGGCAAAATGTTATAGGTTCTGTAATAATTTTAGGATTTGTCTTTTTATTTCTATCGTTTCATGAGTTATAATTTATAGGATTAATATTTTTTAGCAAGATATTTATTAGGTAGTTACAAACATAAACTTAAAGTATATATACTCTTATTTCATCACTTTATGTGATAGATCATAAAAATCTATGTTTTAGTTTTCAGCTTTTGATGTAGTTGTTTTAATGTTTATACATGTGTTAATTTGAAATCGCAATGCTTATTGTATGGTTTATTTAAAATTTTCATTTTTAATTTTATTAATATTCAAGGTCTTAGGTTACCCTCCTAATTCTTATAATGGCATAAATTGTTGTTTCAGCATGCACCATGGCACTCAAAGATGTTGAATTTATTTATTATATTATTATTGCTTTATTAGAAAAAAAATCTAAAATTAAATTACTAATATAATATAATATAATATAATATAATATAATATAATATAATATAATATAATATAATATAATATAATATAATATAATATAATATAATATAATGCTTCAATTAAATTGTTCAAACCTTTGTTTTTAAAGATAACGACTTGCAAAATTTATTACCATGACTATTAATATAACTTAAAGTGGATTGTAAGTGTCATTACTTTGTGGTTCCTAAGGATATTTTCCCATTCTTGATAAGCATATAAAATAAATATTTACCTAATGTATACATGTTCCCTCAGTCTACGTACTGGAACATAGGGGTGTGTGTGTGCATAGTTTTAACTTAATATTGATAGAAGTGCATATTTTAAACAACTTTGTGCATATGTTAAATTATTTTTCATAGTACCTTATATTAGCATTTACATGTAGATTTGACTCATTTGAGATACTTTTGTTAAATTCTATAATGGTTGAGATGGATAATTTAGTTACGAATTATATAGGCATATATAACATTATAGTATCTTTCATAATGCTAGGTATGAGTAATTTGAATGCAAACCAAGTTTCAAGGCATTATCTATCATAGTGATAGGGGTGGATAATTTATTAAAAAATATTTGGGGATCAATTGGTTATCATTTATAATTGTGGAGGTTTGAGTTTTTACGTGTAGGCTTTATTAATAACTCCATGGATTGTAGTCTCTAATTTTTCAACATCATTAACATGTAAACTCAAAGTAATCTAATGAAAAAAATAAAAAGCAATTAAAAAAAATTTATACACGATCGTCAATAAGATTATATCAATACTTTTTTGTTCAAAAGTAATCCAAGGAAATAGAATTAAAATGAAAATTATAACCAATTGTCAATAAAGATTATCATGACTTATTTATTCTTTTCCTGGTCTATCTAATATCGCCTAAAGTTTTACTAACCATACCAAAAAACAGTATAAAATAAAAGGAGACAAATTAAATTAAAGTTTTGTTGTCATACCGAAATAGAATAAAATAAAAGCGAGACAAATTGAATTGTAATTATTGTCATTGAGCAAAGATGACAAAACTTAGTAAATTATAGGAGAAATTAAATTTTAGTTATGGGATCTAGCAAGATGGACACACCTCTAGCCGGTAGGCGCGACCGGTGCAATGATATAGATGGCGTGGACATCGTAGGTGTGGCTGCTGTAGTGATGTAGATGGCGTGGATGTCGGACGGCATGGCACCGGTGGTTTGCCAATCCTAGCGCCGGTCATACTCCTCCTCCGTAATGTAAATAGAAGTCCTTTTTCCGTCCAAACGCGCAGAGCACAAAAAGAAGTCCTTCCGAGAATCGTGAGCAAGCTTTGGACGTCGTTGCCCCTAATAAATTGCACAAAGAACGGCAAAAATTAAAGCTAATCGGGATTGAACCGGCAACCTCTTGATCTGGAGTGCCTCGGGCGCGTGCTAGCCAATAGGCTGTGCATGCGTTGGTGTTTAGAATGCATCAGTAACCTTATTTATTAAGGGCAAACATGGAAAAATTACCCCTAATTAATGACTCCTTGGTATGCACAATCATGTCTTAAAGGACTTCTAATACCAATATGGAGGGAGTATCTTTTCATTGCTTGTTGTAGATGAGCCGCTGGCTAGCAATATGTTGAGCTAGTCTCCCCATCGATCTCCTCCGGACATGAATCAAGTAGATGGCATCGGCATTGATGAACACCTGCACACGCCCGTCCTTTGATCCCCGGCACACGAAACAGGCGGTTAATTGTAGGCGAACAAAGAGACAGGCAGCAGAAGATGAGTCACGAACGATGATGAGCAGGGGTGTGTTTAGAAGCCAAAATTTTGGCTCAAAATTTCTGTAGCGCGTCACATCGCATAATCGTAGCACGTTTCGTTTGTCAGTGGTAAATATTATCCTATCATGGCGTATTTAGGCTCAAAAGAATCGTCTCGCAATGTACATCTAAACTGTGTAATTAGTTTTTTTATTTACCTAAATTTTATAGTGGCCGGCAAGCGTCTTTGGGTGCATTGAATGTTTCGATGTGATAGGATGTGATAGAATGTGATGGGAATGCAGGAAATTTTGGAGGAAATTTGAGCTTCTAAACACACCCCAGGCTAAATATCCACTTGCGGCATTGTACCCATTGGTGAAGTGGTTCATTTATTTCGTTGTTTGCCGCTTCCACCTTCTGCTCCATAGTCCTCGCGCGGGCGTCTTCCATGTTGATGACGACCTGGCGGATCAACTCAGCACACGAAACAGCCAGTAGTGACTCGGCGGCGGGGTCCTGGGACTGAACGGCGGCGCCGGCCAGGTTGACCACTGGGTCAAGCTGCGCGGTCGATCGTGGATCATAGAGCTATCCCTAGAGGATCTTGCAGCAGAGACCATCCTTGACATGGCAATTTAATCCATGCATACGTTCAATTGTAACCTTGTTAGGTAGTTGATAGATACCTAGCTAGATTTTAGGATATTTTGTTGGCAAGGGCACATACGTATTTGGGTGAAGCCCTGAGAGATCCCTTGAGGCTATCCCGTCACCGACCGAAAGCAAGAGAAAAATAATGTATTTGTTAGTAATATATTTATTGTCTTTTCTTTTTTTTTCTTGGTACTTATACCTTACCTTAAAATAATAGATTTATCTTTTTTTCTTCTTTTATTTATAATAATGGCACATGTGGGTAAATTTCTAGAAAAATAAAATAGATCTAACGGTTTTAGATCACAAAAGCCTATGGATTCAATGGCTAGATGTTTCGATTAATGTGAGAATTTGTAGCATTTATTTTTTTTTCCTAGCGCCGGTGAGAATTAACGTGGAGGCTTCGTTGGAGCCTCCAATTAGTAATAGTAAGATTTGGCGTATGATTGCAGAGGAGATACGATCAATTTGTTTGTACAACGAGAATATTACAGATTAATAACGTTGTGTCGGCGATATGCAAACCAATAGCACACTCCAAATAACACAGCAGTCAAATACATTCAAGGGAGCACACCTTAATGGGACTGACGACGACGACGACGACGCAGACATGGAACGATCGTCGAGACAGATCGATGCATACATACATACAAACCGTAGAATAATTCGTGTGTGCATACATGCAGTGCAGCACCGAGAGCTCAGCTATGCCGGCACGGCGGCGCCGCCGGCCTCCACGCGGAGACGGAGTAGAGCGGCTTGCGGTGCCAGCAGAAGAAGAAGGCCTCGCCACGGGTGTCATGGGCCACCTGGTACGCGTAGTCCCCGCCGCCCCACCCGCAGCTCTGCAGCAGCTTCCTCGCCTCCATCATCCCGGCGTAGCTGAGCCCGACGCGCTCCATCCCGGCGGCCTCCATCCGTCTCGCCCACTGCGCTAGCCGCTCGTGCCGCTCCTTCCGCTCCACGCCTTCCCGCGCCACCACGCCGCGGATCTCCTCCCCGAGCACCAGCCGCTCGGCGCGCGCCCGCTCGCCGGCGCACCGGTGCGCCTGCGCCGCCGACGCGCGCTCCAGGCAGTCGAACAGCGACGCGTAGTAGTTGAGTGCCTCCTCGAACCGCTCCAGGAACGTCGCCGCGTTGTGGTTCGCTTCTGGCTCCGACACCACCATGATCTTCGGCGACAGCGCACGCACCGCGCGCAGGAAGCTCCCAGCTTCGCCGGCTTCTCCCTCTGCTGCTGCTGTTGCTGGTGCTGGTGTGCCGGCGACGACGACTGCGGCGACATGGAGAGCACCGCCGACGAGTCCGGGCTGAGCTGCAGCCGCGTGTTGATCTCCCGTTCCAGAAGCTCGCCGAAGCTGCTGGGGCTGGACCGCGCGATGATCTGCACCGGGGTCAGGCAGCTGCTGCCGGGGACGTGCCTGCCGTTCCTGCCGCCGGCGTCGTCTGCCGCCAGGAGACGGTGCAGCTGCCCGACAACACTGACGGCGAGGGCCTCGCCGGACCGGACGCGGAGGACGTGCCGGAGCGCGTCGGTGTCCAGCTCCTCCAGCCTGGCCTCCACGCCGGCGAACTGGAACGGGATGTCGAACACCTCGGCCTCCTTGGCGAGCACGGTGGCCATGTTGGCCAGGAACTCCCTGCCGTCGTGCACGGCCGTGACGCGGAGGTGCGGCGGGCCCCACGGCGGCCACGGAAGGCGTGGAACAGCGCGATCCACTGCACCGGGTTGGCGGCGGGGCCGGAGAGGTCGACGACGTGCACGAACCGCTCGCCCTCCATGGCCTCCAGGATGGCGTGGTTGGTGGTGAGGTAGGCCAGCTTCATGAACGGCAGCACGTCGAAGAGGTGGCGCCGCGCGGCGGGGACCAGGTGCGCCTCGGCGGAGTTGGCCCCTGTCGACGACAGCAGCGCCCGCGACAGGCCGGGGACCAGGTTCAGGAGCTTCCGCGCCAGCGCGTCGGCGAAGACGGCGGCGAGCCGCTGCAGCGTGTGCGGCGCGTCCAGCGACGCCAGCTGCGTGATCTGCTCCAGGTAGAAGTTGGCGCGGTCGAAGGCGCCCGCCGCCACCTCCGCCGCGCACTGGTACAGCAGGCTGATGAGCCGGAGACCCTGCTGGTCGTGGCTCAGCTCCTGCACCCACGACGGCGACGCGTGCACGCCATGCCCGTGCGGCGACGGCGTGTACAGCGACGACGCCGGCGACGACGTCGCCGACGACAGCGTGTCCTCCTGCAACATGTCCATGTCCAGAGCCCAAACCACTGCCTGAGCGAGGCTTTCGCAGCTTTGGACGGGGCTTCTGGTCAATGGATCGCTGCGGTGGATATGAAGGCGATCGAGGACGCCATTGTTGGACTTTGGATCGTGGTGTGGCGACAAATGTTTCGCAGGAAGCCTGCTGCAGGGTCTCGAGTTCATACGTTCCTAGGTGGAGACCTTGTCATGGGGTGCAGAAGCGACGAGCAGAAGAATGGACGCATATGCGGCAAGGGCTAAGCAATGTCGTCTGCATCTCGGTGGAATAACTATGCTTCTTGGAGATATTCGCTTGGAACTTATCTGCAGCGTTTTGGATCAGGAGGTACAGGACAATTTTGCGATCAATTCAATTCAATCCTCCAAGGCTCTTGCTGCAGGCGTACTATGCAGAATATACATACAAAATTGCATAGCTAGGGTCAAAAATGTTTGACAGGAAACTCTCTAGCTAGCTATATGGGGATATATATATGTATTTGTTTTCCATGAGCAGCCAGTGAGGTTCAAATTCTGTGCAGACATGGCTCCAAAATCTGCATTCATGTGCAGGCTAGAGTTTCCCAGAGGACAAGAAGCAAACACTTCAGCTTTGTCAGCATTACAAAACAAATGGTAGGTGATTGCAAGGTGGCCTTTTCTTGGAGTACTCGTTCAAATTTGACCACATGCTTTTGTTTTCCACCTACAATGCCAATTTCTGCTTCATATTTTACACAAACTTTAATCGGTGTGTTCTTGTTTCGTTTGCAAGGCAGACTTGCCCATCCTAGGAATGACGTCTTAAAAGTATGCACCAGACATTGTCCAGTGTCTTCACATGAGCATATGCTTCGCCAATTTCAAAACCAGTCTTGTTCCAATTTTGTTCTCTTGTGCTGGTCCATATTGATAGCCAAAAAGAACAAAACAGAGACAAGGTAAAGGCAACAACGCCATTTTACATGAAAACATATCTCTCAAAAAATAGATGTTAGACTAGGAACTGATGGAGAGCAATCCAAAATTGCTTTTATGAATTAACTTAGACACTTCTTCCGATTCAACTCGGTTACAATATCTTCATCTACACATCACTATGCTTCACAGTTCACACGAAATGGGGCTCACTATCCTAAAGAAAAAAGAAAGAAAAGAGATCCTCAGAGGATCAGAGCATAGAACTGCCAAACATATCCTGTACAGCACCAGCAAAAATGGCGAAAGAAATCACCATAAACAGGGAGGCCTAACTGTGTGGCCACCATGCCATTTGACGTTGAACTAACATATGCTCTCTGCTCTCAGAGGTTGAGCCTTTCTTTGGCCTCCATGCCGATATAGAGTAGAGATGTGTGGAGCCCCATCCCAGCAGAAGGCAATCACTTTCTACCTTGTACTGGCATCCATTCAACCCAAAGCTCGTGAGCTTCAGTTCACCCTCCCTAATGGCACCGAAGCTGAGTGGAACATGGTGAAACTCTGATGCATCCATGTACATTGCCCACTGGCTCAGCCTCTCATGTCGCTCGTGCCGATTGACTCCTTCACACAGTAATATGTTCTTGATCTCTTCCCCCAGGATCATCCTTTCTACTTGTGCCCGCTCATTGGCCCTTTGCGAGTTGGCAGCAGCCATTGCATTGAAGCTGTCGAAGAGGGCTGCATAATAGTGAAGTGCCTCAACAAACCGGTCGGAGAACAACAAGGCGTTGTGGTTTGCATCTTGCTCCATCACCAGCATGATGTTTGGATTAAGTGTATGGATCGCACTGAGGAAGCTTGCCAACAATAGAGGGGACGGTGTTCGTGGATAGTTCAGTATGGAGGCTGGGCTGTACACTGAGCTAGCCATCTGCTTAAGCTGCGCAGTGGTTGCCATTTTCTGGAGTTGATCAATAGCAGAACAGCTGGCATTGTCATCAACCACGAGCAGGCGATGCATCTGTAAAGAACAGCTGATCGCAATCGCCTCACCGTATTTTATCCCTAGGACATCACGGAGGTTACTGAAATTCAAGGTCTCAAGCCTGCCATTTACATCATTAAACTGGAATGGGATTTTGAGCATATCAGCTTCCTTAGATAGCACTGCCTTCATGTTGGCCAGAAACTCATTGTCATCGTGGACAACTGTAAAGGCGTACTTCAGGAGGCCCCCCTGGGCGCCCATGGAAGGCATGAAGGAGCTTGAACCACTGACGTGGGTGGGAGGCTGAGCAGGACAAGTCGATAATGCGGACAACCTGGAATACAATTGTCCTCAGAAGCTCATAGGTATGTATGTAGTATTGATAAAAACTACTTTATCATAAAGTATTACTCACTAGCCACAAATAAAATTTGAAAATGGGGTGTCCATGACACGTACCTTTTTAGAAAATCTATAAAGTTATTTGAACATGTGACACAGCTATACAACATGGTTTGCATACATAGATAGAGTCAAGAAAAATGCCAGTATAATGGTAATTTAAATATCTTGAATAAATCAAGGGACATAGCATGGCATCTTGTACTCTAAAAGGACTAAAACTGAAATCTCAGGCCAATTAATTGTACTGTAGTGGTCTTTCTGTAGATATTAAAACTTCAATTTCTCCATATATTAGCATATCAAAGTTTTAAGAGTTTGTTGAAACTGCATCAAAGTGGGTTTTGACTATGATATATTGGAGAAAAAGATATATTTCTTTGATGAAGTATTGATGTTAGATCAGCTTTATGAGAAAGCAAGCAAGAAACAGTATTGACACTGAAGCAGGACACTAGCAATTTGGCTTTAATGAGAAAGAAAAAGTTAGCGATGAAAGTTCAGAGACACATACATGTTTTTTACTTTTTAGCACAAAATAGAGCAATACAAGCTAAAATAGAGAAAATACTGTATAGCAAGGATATTTGTATTGGCAAGAATATCCAAAGTAGATGACCTTTTCAGCCTCCATTGCTTCAAGGATGGCCCGGTTGATAGTAGCAAAGCCAGTGTTGAGGTAGGGACTGAGGCCAACAAAGTTACAGCGAGCAGACTGAATGCTCGACTGCTCAAAGTAGTCAGATGGATGAATGAGGGAACCAGTAAGGCCCTCACAAGACAAGAGAAGACGGCGGGCTAGGCTGTCAGCCATAATCTGGGACAGACGCTGCAGCGGCCCATCAACCATGGAGGAGAGCCTTTTTATCTCACTAAGACTATCGTTAGTCTTTCCGATGGATCCCTCGCTTACATGTGTTGCACACTGATACAGAGCCGGGACAAGCCGCACCTGATCCTGCACAGAAGGAATTTGCACCATTCTCTGATATCCTGAGGCTCGCAGTATACTCACACACGTAGTAACTAGTGCTCTGGTGTTAGCTGGAGTAACTTCTCTAGTTGGGAGGCTGCTACATTTATAGAAATGCATTTTACACCGCAGATGGACAGATAAGAATAAGATAACTAGTTTTAACTTTACACACCAGGACAATGCGATGCTTGGAATGATTCATGGTAAACACAAAGTTGCAGGTTGAGTGGTCCGAATTGAACCGAATACTATGGGAATGTTCAGTGTGTTCCCTTTGGATCTATCCCCTTGGACTATTCATGTTTACTAGGTATAAAGTGACAAACGTTGGGGTCAATGTCATTAGACAGTGCATTGGAACTTAAAGAACAATTGGCATGGAATACGCTGACCTGACCAGCGTTGGGGTTTTGGCCTAGTAGCTAACATAATTAAATCAAGCAACCAATATGTGTATAACCAAGTAATGTGTGGGAGATTGATACTATGTGTCCTACATGTCACTGTCTGGACCGAGATGGTGGGCAGCTTGTTCTTTAAAATAAAAAGGCCAAGGAGTGTTGGCATATAATAAACTGGACAAACTGGAGTCATAGCATGTCAGGGCAAGAAACTGTACTGAAGATTCTGAAATTTATAACAAGAAGAGCAGGCAAAGGTATTCATATGGCTCTGGCGGTGGTGATCAGCACGTAATAAGGCCAATGCCAGAGGAAAGACGAGCACTAGTGATGAGATCTGTGGCTCCATCTCCTTTTTTCTACTGGAGTTTGAAAAATTAGCCGCTCACTTCAGAACAAATGTACAAGCTTCAATGTCAAAACGGAAGCACCTCCGATGGACGATTGCAAAATTAATGTGGACGCTTTCTTTTCATGCCTCTACAAATCATAATTAAAACGGATGCAGCGATTGTTGGCAAGGTGAGCACATCTACAGCACTAGATAGAAGTCTTGATGGTTGTCTGGTTAGACGAATTCGTGAGATCATAATAATGTCACAATTCGTACACTGTAATGTTGTTATACGCCCAAGAGTATGTATGTAGTAGAGTTGCTGATAGCTTAGCTGGCTATGGGTGTACATTGCAACAAGTGACTTTGTTTTAGCTTTGGTTTTCTCCTTTGGTTTGGCACTTTGGCTAATTTACAATCGTAGGTCCATTTGATTGAAAATCACAGTTGACATTGTACTCAGCTGAATACAACATGGACAGGAATCAACGAGAATTTGACAGATCGCAAAGTCGCTAGACTGATAAATCGCTGCATTTTCACTTCCGCATCATTTTGCCCAAGTCTAACAAAAGAGTGAAGGCCAGAGAGCTTATTTACCACGAAAAGCCGCGGCGACCTGGAAGCTCTGACGAGGCGGTGGGTGGCCAGGGCACGGTCAGGGACGCGGCCCCGGCCCTAGCGCGCGCGGTGGTGGACCGCCGCAGCTGATGGCCGCCCGAGGAGGGGAAACCGGATCAGAGGCTAGCCGCCGGCGCTCCGCCACCTGACCAACCCCCTCATCTGAACTAGAAGCATTGACTGGGTGGTGGAGAATGGGCCTTCCGCTCATCCGGCACGCCGCCGGCCGGGGGCGGTCGCCGGACGGACCACGGAGGCGGCGCAGTGGGGGACTGGACTGGAAGGCTGGAGCAGAGGGACCTATCTTTGCTGGGCTGAAACGAATTACTTGGGCCGCAGCCTGTGAGTGTGCATGGTTGTTTGGCGGAAAAAGTCCACAATCCCTCCCTAATTATCTAAGAAAGTCCGATTCTCCGCTCCCGAACCACGAAACCAGAAATAAAACCCCCCTCAACTTTTCATAGGGTTCACTTTTCCTCCCTGGGTGGTTTTTCTGGGTGGTTTGGCTGACGTGGCACGTGGGTCCCATAGAGAAGGAGAGAGAGAGAGAGCGCACGCATACAAGTCGGTCCTCCCCTAGCAGCGGCGCTCCGAGCCCGCGGCCTCGCCTCGCGCCCGGCCTTGGCCTCTCGCCGGCCTCTCCATGCAGCCTCGCTAGCTGCTCCCGCCTCCTAGTGGCTGGGGCGGGCAGATCCACGACAATGGCATCCCAAATTCCCAATCCAAGTGAGCAAGGCATATACCGGGCAATCGGAGAAAAAACTTGGTAGCAAAAAAAAAAAAAAAAAAGTGTACCCTGATCTACCGCTGGATGATCGATCAATGGCTACGTCTCCACTCCTCGAGCACGGGGTAAACCACCGCGAACACCCCCGACGAATATGCCATACACGTAGCTCCACTCCTGCGGTTCCTTGGCCAACGAGATGCCATAGAAGACGTTGGCAACGCCGAGCCACGACGGGCCGCCCCTACCCAGGTTGTGGTGGTACCGGCCCCAGCACCTCCCCGGTCCTCCTCGGCTTGGTCTCCTTGGCCGGCCTCGCCATCACCCGGAGGAGGCACATACGAGGATGGTGACGTCGATGGCCTTGTGGGTGGTGACAAGGGCACCCGCCGTCGTCGTCAAGCTGGCGGCGGGCGGCGGACGGCGCGCCGAGGTAGGAACCCAAGGCCCTCGCGACGACGTGAGCATAGAACCGAGCGGGCGAACCGCTTGAAGAAGCGCCACGGCGCAGCCGCTGGCCGCGGGCCAGAAGGTGCCGCGCCGTTGGCACCGTCTTCGGCGGGCGATGCACACTAACGCCGAGGTCGCCGCCCGCCCCCACACGCCGGGGGCCGCCACCGTCGTCGAACCCGCGCACCCCGGCCATTGCCGACACGCGTGCCAAGGGTCTCGCCGTCGTCGAGCGCTGGCCGCAAGACGGTGCGTTAATCGGCGTCGGCCTCGTGCCCGTCGCGTCGTCGAGGGGCGCGCGGTGGCGGAGGGGGCGGTCGCCGACCATCGAGGCTCGCCGGCCGTGGTGGAAGGGCTCCTGGCGCTGGCCACGGACGGCGCGGTGGCGGTGCTCTGCAGCGGTCAAGGCGGCCTCGCGGACGCGGATGGGGCTCGCGAGCGCGGCCTCGTCGAGCTCTTCGGAGCGGCCATGGCGGGCGGGCACACGATAACGAGGAAGAGGAAGGTGGTGGAGAGAGAGAGGACGGGCGCTTGCCACGTGGGTAAAATCGTGGTTGAAACCGTCAAGGGAGGAAGAGTGAACGGTATAGAAAGTTGAGGGAGGTTTTATTTACGGTTTTGCGGTTGAGGGAGCAAAATCAAACTTTGCTAATAGTTGGGGAGGGATATTAGACTTTTTCCTTGTTTGGCTGGTAGGCCCGAGATGAGTGGGCTTGGTGGGCCTAAAGGCTGTTAGCAACGGCCTAGTAGTGTTGGCGCATAAATAAAAGCAAAAAATTAAAGTCCATTTTTTCCTTCCTTCAACTATTGCCAAAGTCCGCTTTTCCAATCCTCCTGAACCATAAAATCGGAAAAAAAAAACATCTCCCTCAACTTTTCAAACCGTGCGTTTTCTAATCCTCCATGGAGCGGTTTTGAAGGTGGTTTGTCTTTTTTTCTATTTATTTAGGTTGAATATTTGAAAAATCATAGAAAAGTCATAAAATAGAAAAGTTTGTTAACCTCCACATGAGTAGATCTACATAGTGAATATATAATATGTTATTTTTAGTACAAAGATTTTATTATGGATTTAGATCTATGCTTTTATGCAATTAATTGTAATAATTCATAACTGTAGTTTCAATGGTTTAACTGTTGTAAAAATTTCATATTCATTGGATCATGTACAACTTAGTTATAGATTTGATTTAGGTCTTTATGCTTGTTAAATTAATCTAAATAAGTTTAAATAACTAAGTTATGCTAATGTTATGCTAAGCCATTTTATGATTCTTAAATCGTTATTTTTATACTTTGAGCTGCTTTTTATTGTTCCATGTAATATTATAAGTTGGTACCATCCATGAAACTTTTGTACCATGTAATAATTTAATTCGTAGGTGTATATTCAACATTCTAGCTAGTGTTCGAAAAAATTCAACATTCTAGCTAATTAATTTGTATTGATAATAGTATTTACTTTCTGTTGTTTATGATACTGGTTGCGTACCCTCACTGTTTTCTTCAAAGCTTCGTAACATTATGTTCCATGACTTTGCATGATTATATATATTTTTCCCTCATGTATACAAATTCTTGTTCCAATTGAATAATATCGGTTAATTTTATGATGTGTTCCATATGTAGACAAATAACTTTTTGTTCCACCTCAACGAACTTTTTGTTGGGATATTGATCGAACAACTCTCATCGAGCGGACTGAAGAGGAGAAAAGCTAGGTGGTGTAGTGAGATCCTCACCCCAAGTGACTTTCATGCCGACCAGTCACCCGGCCTGTCACTCACCATCACTGACTAGTGGTACTGTAGTACTCCATCATCTTGACACTGAAGTTACCGAGAAATCAAACAGTTAGTGAATGCAGGAGTAGTACAATAATACTGCACTAGCTCACATTAATGTGGTGGTATGGCTAGCCCCAACCTAGTTAGAGTTCCCATTGTATTGCCGCATAAGAGCACCACCACAATATGAGATAATTACTAATCAACTCTAAGACAGTTATCCAATGATAGTAATTTTGTTGATCATCTTTACAACCCACCCACTGCACCAAACATTGTTTTCATTTAATACAGATTTTTGTGGTCGAGAAAAAATGATATTAATTTTTAGCACATATATAGCTCACCAAAACCTTACATGATTTTGGAGTTCACAAAAGTCTAACTCTTGGTAAGAGATAGATTTTCCTCTATCTCTTCTATAAAAATTATGGAATATATATATATACTTAGAGCTAGCGTAATAAGTCACTATTGTAGGTATTCTATGTATATTACGTAGGCTAATGGTACATATATATTCTAGAATCACCTTAAGTCAAATTATATTGATTTTCACCACTACATATACGTAGGCTAATAGTACATATTGTTTGACTAACTTATAGTACTGAAGAATGATAACAACTATATTATGCACCACCACTACATATATAACTGATTTTCAGCAAGTGTTAATAGCTTTATGTCTTAAATATTGATCTTTTATAAAGTTAGTCAAAATTTAAATAGTTTAACTTAAAAAAAGTTAGTAATTCATTTTGGGACCGCGTGGAAGTATATATATATATATATACTCATACTGTTTCAGCTA
This sequence comes from Hyparrhenia diplandra, assembly GCA_015847255.1. Lineage (NCBI taxonomy): Eukaryota > Viridiplantae > Streptophyta > Magnoliopsida > Poales > Poaceae > Hyparrhenia > Hyparrhenia diplandra. The sequence goes on from JADLZK010011796.1 coordinate 27,169, forward strand.
GCACACAGCAAATGGAATACCCGACCGGCCCCTCTAGCTAGCTAGGATGTGTCCGTGTCATGGCTACTGTACAGTTGACACCAAACGCTGTTATGGGTCTCTGCCAAAAACCAAATGCATCCATGTTCACCAATTAATTTTGACGCACTCCATCAGTTCCTGTTCTTGTGTGCTTCCCACTTGAAATAAACGCGGTCAAAGCATACCGGATCCTACGCTACCCTGCCATGCCATGGCATGGCACACCTACGTACTATGGCAGGTGTGTATCATATCTCAACGCGCGCGGTTAAAAATTAAAATACATCTAGCTGCAGCTTCAGGAGATATGTATACGTACGTAGCCATGTAGGCATGGTCACATATATCTATATACTTGTGTGTCCATGCATTGTAATAACAAAAAGACCATATATTAAGTAGTATAAAGTATAGTGTGCATGCATGTGCGTCGTGTTACATATACTTTGTGAATGGGGAAGCAGTGAAACAGTAACAAGACGTACGGGGACACAGGAGATATATAAGATGAAAAACAAAAACAGGTCAAAAGTTACTGGGTTGCTGCTGTTGTCCTGTGCACTGTAATACTAAATTTTCTGCGTGCTGATCATTGCCTGCACAAACTATATCGCGCCGCTTATAGTGTACCCACTCTGTCCCAAATTGTAAGTCATTTTAAATTTAACCAAATGTAAATAATAAGATAATAATATTTATGATGCCAACTAAGTATCAATAGATTTTTCGTTAATTATATTTTCATATTATACCTATTTGATGTCATAAACATTTATAGTTTTTCTCTATATTTTTGGTCAAACTTGAGATGTTTGAATTCTTCAAAAAAATTGAATGACTTACAATTTGAAATGGAGGAAGTAGCAGTTTCAACTTGACCAAAATCATAATAATGAATTGTTATTATTTGGATTATAAATGTATCATAGGTCCATTATTAGCTTTGTGCACCGGCTTTACTCGGGTATATATAGATAGACGAGCATTTTTTTGGGCCGGGTCGGGTTCGGGCCGGGCCGAAAAAACCCAGTTATTTCGGGCTAAAAAAATCCTGCCCATGACGTCCCACTGGGCAAGTCGGGCCTAGCTTTTTTCGGGCCGGGCTCGGGCCGCCCCGGGCTTGGGCGAGCTACCCGCGCATTTTACACTACAAAATTGCTAAAAATGTATTTCGGGCCGAGTTCGGGCCAAGAAAAATTTTACTGGGCTTCAAAATCTCGCCGTGCCCCCGTCCGAAGGTTCGTGGGCGGGCCAAAACCCGTCGGGCTCGGGCCGGGCCTGCGGGCCGGGTCGGGCCGGGCTAGTTTTGCTCAGGTCTAGGTATATAGCTCGAAAGTTGATTTTTGGGTCCATAATAATTTTTATTTTGACCGAAGTCAGGAAGGGAAACCCCCACCCTTATATTTTTGGTTTTTTATATAATATCCCAGCCTAAAATTCGCTCCCACTGGGATTCAAACTCAGGACCTGAGGGGTGCCTCTAGAGTGTCTATGCTAGCTGGGGTAACCAACCGAACCGAAGGCATAATAATTTTTATAAGCGGTTCACCTCTTTTTTTCCTTTTTTTTTTGCCGATGTAGCTGTACAGCGTGGCGTCCACATGGCTTAATAGATCATGTGCAAGTCACACGAGGCGGGAGATAGATGGTGAAATTTGCATAGCCTTAGTAAACTTTTGTATTCCATTTCTTTTTCGTAGTCCATTTCGTTCTCATCAATTATGGCAGTCTCGACTTCGAAGGGGGAACCAAGACTGGTTTTCATCGACCAACAGTAATTTGCCAGTCACGTCGTCGACCAACTGAGACTGCATTCCAACGCCTATCGATCACGGAGAGTCAATAAGATGGTGGCTACCTTGGGCAGACACAAGGGGTATTATCAATGCCCTAATTCTTGAATTAGTATGTGGTTGTACAATTAATGTATTCTTTGGTTGTGCTTGAACTTTGATGTGGAAAATCACATTGTGACCCGAATGGGCAATCCTGGATGGGAAACCTGGACTGGAGGCTTTCCCAACCTGGAATATATCCTTGTCGTGTACTAGTATTGGTTTCCAACTACATCACGCAACCTCTAACTATGGCAACGCCACATTGGTTGATAAGAGACAATATAGGCAGCCATAGAAGATTGCAGTGTAATCTAGAGGCTGCATTCTCAATCGCCATAGTGTGGTGTCCATTTTTGGAAACTTAGGCGCAACATCATCACACATGCGACATTGTGTACAAGAATGGACGGTAACCAAGCACAACCTCTATCTTTCTGTTTCCATTTGTTCACTAGTACCGAAAAGTTCTTTACAGATGGTTAAAATAGATTTACAAATTATAAAGATAACTAATTTTTAGAGATGGTTTTAAACTTTTAATCAATTTTCAGAGGTGGTTCTCTTTAGTCAACCGTAGAAAATCGATTTTCAAATGTGGTGACATAAGTCAATCATACATAGAAATAATTTTCATTTTTTTTTAGAAAATCATTTAGAGTCTAATAAAAATAAGAAAAATAATGTAGGCTAAGGATCAGCCATAGCTCACAACATTCTCGACTTTTAGAGGCAGTTGACTTAAGTTAACCGTTCTTAAAAATACTTTTTATTTTTAAGAAATCACTTAGAGTCTATAAAAATAAGGGAAAAAAAAATCAATGTAGCCCAAAGGGATGAGGATCAGCCATAGCTCACAATATTCATTTTTCACTTGTTTTTTAGAATATGCTGACCACCGGATTCAAACCCAAACTCACAACCTCTTCCTCATAGGATCTCTCCCTTATCGCCACACCACATTGTCTCGTTGTATAATGTTATCTATTTTTACAAATACGTAGGAATCATTATTTCAATAAATAAACCATCTTAAATGATAAAACTTTCAACAACAAAATTTCAGATCACATTGATCACTTGAACTTTGATATAAAAATATTTCTCCTTAAAAATTCAAAGATTTGAAAATCAAAGCCTGAGACTTAATTTAAATATTTGGAACCCTAAATTATCTCAAAGAAAACTGTTATCAACTACAAAGTTTTAGGTCTAGTCGAGCTCTACAATTTTGATATAAATTTTGCCTTCATCCAACTTTATTTAAATAAGACGTTTTGACTTTTCTAGATTTATAGTTTTTGCTATATATATACTATGTCCAGATGTATAGTAAAAAAACAATACATCTAGGAAAGACAAAAACATCTTATAATTTGAAACATAAGTAGAAGCAGTAACATATTTTTCCCATTACTTATTGTTACACTATACACTTTGCTCTAGCTAACGACGCCGGGCACAGTAACTCTTTTGGTGCACTGGCACGTACCACGCTAGCTTGTCTCATTGGCGGCAGCTACTAGCTGGGTCAATGGTGTCCTGGGCTATCTGCCCTTGTAGTGGTGAGTGGTGCTTGCTCGTTGCCCCGGCCGGCCGGCCCCCACCGCACCGGAGGCCCCGATCGCCATTGTGCGCGCAGTGTGCACACATCAATGGAACTGTAGACAAGGACTGTAGCGTGGCGCTGCCCCCATCGGTGGCGACGCCCCCACACCCACCAACTGTGTGTCAAGCAGCCTACAAAGCCACGCACACGCACAGAGCTCAGCCAGCATCACCATCTCCCTTCTCCATCCTCCATCCCCCTCTCTCCTCCTTCGCCTTTTCCACCGTCTTCTTCCTCCCCTCCCCCTCTCTCTCCACACAGTTGCTTTTCTTGCTTTCCCCTACCTCCAAAACCCACTACGCAGCAAGCTCCAAGGCAATCTAACCTTCATCCATCCATCCGTCGCAAGACATACAGCACATGAGATCATGAGCTCAGAGGACTCACTCAAGTCCTCTCCCTGGACTACCTGAACCTTCTCATCAACGGGCAAGCTTTTTCAGCGACGTGGCTTTCAGCGTGGAAGGCCGTCTGGTACACGCGCACCGCTGCGTGCTCGCGGCACGCAGCCTCTTCTTCCGCAAGCTCTTCTGCGGCCTCGACCCCAACCACCCTCCTCCACCACCACCTCCTCCTGCTCCTCCGACCGGCGGCGGAGGAGCACGGACGCCGGAGCTCGTGATCCCCGTCAGCTCCATCCGCTACGAGGTGCTCGTCCTCGTGCTCCAGTTCCTCTACAGCGGCCAGGCCTCCGTTGCCGCTCCCAAGAGCGGACCACTCCCTGGGTGCGGCGCGCGTGGGTGCTGGCATACACGGTGTGGCGCCGCTGTTGATCTCGCCCTCGACACACTCGCTGCTGCTCGATCTTTCGGCGTCGAGCAGCTCGCGCTACTCGTCCAGGTGGGTGGGTGGGGAGAACGGATCGATCTTTTTTCTTGTGTGTCGTGTGTGTGTGTCAGTGAGTCAGTGTGTGTGTGGCATCAATTCGAGCCAGCGAGGTCCATGGATGGATGGAATCTGATCAGATCAGACGCCTGCTTGCTGCTTGCTGCCTTTCTGCTTCCGGCCTGTATCTGCATCCTGTCTGCATACATGCTTTTGATTATGGAGCTCGACTAGTAGATCAGATAGATCAGATCAGATCCCCAAGGTTGGTCGTCGTCGTCGCCGTTGCCACTTTATTTGCCTGTCGGAATTCATGGACAAGCATCAGGTGGACGATGACGACGACGACCACGTAAGTACGTACTGTGCTCTCTGAGGCTGCGCCAGTTCTTGCCGATTCTGGCCTCGATTCGATCCATACATTTCTCTTGGGTTTTTTTATTGCTGCATTCAGTGCGTCGTGTTGGAGATCGAGTGGAATCGGAGGAAGGAGAGAGAGGCAGTGGCAGGCAGGGCGCGTGCAGCTGCTGCAGCCCCAGGAGACTGGCTGGCTATGGCTAGTCGTCGCCTCTGCTCTCTCACAGTCTCCTTTGCTTTCTTTTCTCCTCCTGGGCTGTCTCAGTCTCTGTCATCACTTGTCATGGATGGATGGATCGAAGAGCCTGCTGCCCCTGCGCCTGAACCTGACTCATCTTTTTCTTTACTAGGAAGGGTCTTGTCACACTCACACGCCTTGCCTTTGTTTACGCATGCTGTGTCTCCTGCAGACACATCACATCTCGCCATTGCATTGGCCAATTGCCCATTGCAAGCAATCTGCTTGCATTCCTTAAACTGCAATGCTAGGGTTTCGATCCCCAACAAACTCCATGCCGTCCATCATTTCCAAAATAAACACCTTACCTGTATGCCATGTCGATGCAAGTACAGTCCAGCACTGCAATCACAACTATGCAATTCACTGCTGTTGGATGCTGATTCTTGATTACATTTTATGCTTCTGCTAATTAACACCTGTATATACGCGCCTCTGCTTTCTTCCTCTTCTAGTATATCGATCTATCTGCCATTTCTTCGTCTGTACGTGTTGCAGAAGCAGCTGGAGAGCATGGTGAAGGAGGCGTCCGTGGACGACGTGATGAAGGTGCTGATGGCGTCTCGCAAGTTCGAGATGCAGGAGCTCTGGGCCACCTGCTCCCACCTGGTGGCGCGCTCGGGCCTCTCCGCCGACCTCCTCGCCAAGCACCTCCCCATCGACGTGGTGGCCAAGATCGAGGAGATCCGCGCCAAGTCCCCCGTCGCCGGCGCCGGCGCCGCCTCCCGCTCGCCGTTCCTCACCCACCACTACCTCCCCATCAACGCGGCGTCGTCGGCGGCCGACCGCGACCACAAGATCCGCCGCATGCGTCGCGCCCTCGACGCCGCTGACATCGAGCTCGTCCGCTTATGGTCATGGGTGAAGGGCTGGACCTCGACGACGCGCTCGCAGTCCACTACGCCGTCCAGCACTGTGGCCGCGACGTCGTCAAGGCGCTGCTGGAGCTCGGCGCCGCCGACGTCAACTCCCGCGCCGGACCCACGGGGAAGACCGCGCTGCACCTGGCCGCCGAGATGGTGTCCCCGACATGGTGTCCGTGCTCCTGACCACCACGCCGACCCTAGCGCCAAGACGCTCGACGGCATCACACCGCTCGACGTGCTCCGCGGCCTCACCTCCGAGTTCCTCTTCAAGGGCGCCGTGCCGGGGCTCACGCACATCGAGCCAAACAAGCTCAGACTCTGCCTTGAGCTCGTGCAGTCCGCGGTGATGGTGACCACGCGCGACGAGGCCGCCGCCGGCGGTGGCGACGCAGCTGGGGAAGCGACGGCGGCGGCGGGAGCTTTCCGAGGAGCGACGCCGACGACAGCTTGGTGAGCCTGACGATGAACTCCACGCCTCATGTACCAGGGGCAGGAGATGGCGGCGGCGGTGAACGCCGGTGAGGCGAGGAAGGGGAGCGGCGGTGGCCGAGGGAGCCCGTCCAACTTGTACTTCCCCAATGGAGGCTTCCCATAAGTATCTGTGCCCTTCTCGATCTTTTTATAGTACGTACGTATGTCCATCATCAAGATCAGATGATCTCTTTTTTTTTCTGTTGGATTGGATCTTTGTGAGATCATGGTGTAGCAGTAGCCAGCTACTATTTGACTACTACTAGATATGCATTCATGCATGAGCAAGAATTTCATGGTATTTGATGTGGATTGTTGGATGATGATCCCGGCATTACTATTGTTGATCCAAGACTGGGGAGCAAAGCAACTGTTGCTTTGTTCAAATTCTTCACTGTGATGAATCTTGTTGTAATGGGGCTTCAACAATAGTTGTCCAACATACCCAATCCACAGCTTGCATTTGCTAGTTATCTCCAGTACTAGTGTACAGCATATGCATAAGGATTTTTTTTGTGGGTAGCTGCTGGTGTTTTTACATGTCTTTATCCAATGCAGCTTTTTGATACTGTAGTAGCCTTTGGATGCATGGTAGGAAAGCAGGGTGCAACACTCTCATGTGAGAGGAGCGAGTGCCATTCAGTCGACACGGCGAATCCAAGTGTGGACTTAATTTGAATCTAATTTTGGCAGCATGCATCCAAGGTGTTCTAAAATTTTGCTTGTTTAGAGTTTTTTTATTGGTGATCAATGGAAAGTAGCTAGCTAGTAGTCCTTCCATCATATCAGTCCAATTTGTAAGACATTTTCACTTAGATATACATAATGTTTTGAATACTTAGTAAATTCAATGTGTCTAGAAAAGTTAAAAATGTCTTACAATTTGAAATGGGGAGAATGTTAATAACCTGGTTAAAACATGAACTTTGCCGGTCGTCAAGATCTATAGCTAGCTCTCACTAGTAGAGAAAGTAATAATTAATGGTGCAAACAATGGAAAAGATGCACATGGTAAATCAACGTTTTATTTTTACTGTTTCGTGATTGCTTTCTTGTCTCATAAATTCCATCACTTATTGTATTAACCACTCCCGTCTTTCTTATGCCAACAAGACTGCTCTTTTTACACTAAAAAAAGTTTATTAAGGGTAACTAGTTTTCTAATTAACTATATATTCTGTAATAAGATTAAACTGAACCTACTATTTTTGGTTAAAAAACTGTTAATCCATATATACTTTGTAAGTAGTATAACAACATACAAACTATGGCATAATTAGCTAGCTTACGTTACTGAGGCTTCTAGTGTTACTTCTCCCTCCATGCTAGGGAAAAGTTGCTGGGAATAGCTCACTGATATGCAGAACTACAAAATAGAAGGGAAATACTTCAATATGGTTCCTTAGTTATAGAGAAAATAGAAGAGGTCGCCATGCATATTGGTTTGTCACCATCTCTGAAAATATACTTATGTACCTTTGATTTGAGGTATATTGCACACATGAAAAAAAATCTATGAAGACCGTACCCCTATTTCTATTTGTCAAAATAATACAGAAAAGATCTTTATGCTCTGATGGTTATATATATGTACATAAGATGTGTGCTACTTTGGTTTTGCTGCCAGAAACCAAAATTTTCATGGTGGACAAAGCCTGTCATTCTCATATTTATAAGATCCCTGCATTTGACACTTTCATTTATAAGAAATGATTTAGGTGTAGATTTCAAGTTCTAAATTTTATACTAGATAAACTGATGATTGTCTCATATTTGATCAATCATTTTGAGACAAGGTGTTTCTTCTTAAACCCATTACATCCACTCACATATATATATATATGGTTGTGTACACATCGTTGTTGCCAGTGATATATATGCACTTTCAATCACGAGTTCTTTTCATCACAAATGATATTTATGATTTTGTAGTAGCAGGGGTGTCATATGGAACTTGTTAGCCAGCATTGTGATGAAAGAGTGATTCATTCAAGTCATAAATAGTAATGATTTTAACTTTTCAATTATCTGAGATTTGCTCGTTCATTGTACAACACCCTACAATAACTACATACACAAAGAATGCACTATGTGTGGAGTCTCTGGACTCTATGTGTGGACTGAGATCATGTACACCCGGGCCCATTATTATATTTCTATACATGGATATCGATATGCCTCCAATAATAGGCCTTTGTGAAAATTAAAGAAGTCAGAATGCATGGTACGTTAGTTTTCCAACGATATCTATGTGGATGTCGGTTGGACTTATGTTCTCTCATGACGAATCTGGTGAAGGCAACGACGATGAGTTCGACGACGAATCGGGCGGCGCCAATTTCATTATGTTTGCATGTGGAGTTTTAGCAGTTTATTCCTCTTTTGCAAAAGTGATGGGTATGAGGATGACAGTGTGGATGGTGAGATGACCTCCGCTCGCTCAGATCGAGCTTCGCGCCTCGTGGCATATCCGTTTGAGATGGTGATCCTAGATGGTGAAATTTATGGCTTTTTTAAGGTTTTTTGTCTCTCATCAATGGAGGTAGAGTAGTTTGGTTTACTTTTGTAATGAGAGGATGTAATTTGCTTTAGTATCAATAGAATTTTTCCTTTATCGCAAAAAAAGTTCTTTCTTGTCCACACAAAATATTAATTAGCTAGCATGCATGCATGGCAATATGAAAAACATGTGAAGTGAAAATCAGAATTATTAAATATTTCTCAAGGTATATTTCTTAGGTTTTAAGATTACTTTATTATACAAGTCGTTATATGGCTGTCCGATGTAAATGAACAAATAGTTATTAATGATTTTTACTATTTATCTATTGATAGATTTTTTTGGTACTAATCTGTCATATTTGTATATGTTTGATTGTGCTTTAGGATTTGTGCTACAACTGTCACTACTTGGTCATATTTTTAAAAAAATTTAACAGATGACCACGTAAAATCTGTCAAGAGATAATTAGAGACTCATTATATTAAATAAGGTGCCAACTGCCATGTATATGTCTGTAGTAGAAATACATCCTTTAAAAATATTGATTTCAATGTTACTGATTTTATTTCTTTTTTGCAATCTTTCCACATGCTATCTCTCTGTAATGGCAACATAATACGTGAGGAGAGACATGTTAACTAATATATATAATAAAGCTGTAGAATATATGTCTACGTACATATGTATAGCACGCTAAAAAACAATTGCTGCCAGATCCAAATAAACGTGCAACGCTTTAAAATTGAAAGGCAGCAAATCCCGCACTTTTTTTTTTTTTTGTTGTATCTTACTATCTCTGAACGTCGATGAGTCGATCTGTATATGATATTAATGCCACATACATATGGTTCTGTAGATGACCAGTATTCTGTACAAAGTAGACTCATACAATTATGTCAAGCAGGACCTGTACCGATCACGTGCGCATGGAAAAAATTTTACACCGTCCTTTTATACTATGATGAGCAAGTTATTATCATCTTATTGGTAAATATGTAGTGCAAACCACAACTATCGTAAACCCGTGTAAACCATGACAAAAAAGTCAACTAAATTATTAACAAAATCACACATGTAGATGATATGATGATAAAAAACCTTGTAAATTTTTTTATCTAAACTGACTTCGTTTGTGAGATATAAAAATAACAAATTTCAAGCCTGAAAGTTGTCCAAACAATTTGTTACAAATTTATTATTTTTATATCTCACAAACGAAATCGAGTTTGGATAAGATATTTTACAAGGTTGTGTATCATCATATCACCTACATGTGTGATTTTTTTGGTCAATTTAGACGACTTTTTTGATATAGTTTACATGAGTTTTCATGGTAGTTGTGGTTTGCACTACATATTTTGCCATCTTATTGGCAATATGATGGGCGTATGTTATATAAATCTCTCAGTCTTTTAATGTAGACTATTCTAACATTTAAAAATTCTAAGATACAAGAGTTGTTTTGCATTGATATAAATAGTCACACAAATATGGCACATATTAATAGCGGAACCAACACTCATATAGAGCCCGGGCGACGCTTTTAAGATCGACGGCCTATAAGATCATGTGTTTTAAGGTTTTGGACAAGATTGATCCGATGAAAATCTCATTGTGTACCAACATGGAAGCTTGAGCGGTGGACCTAGGGTCGCCGGCCCCGGTCTGCCACACTAGCATATATGAAGGGCATCTATTATATGTAATGGAACAACAAAACAATACTAGTACATGTTTCTCTCAAGGCTTAAAATTATACACTCCCTTTACTATACCAAAAACCCTTGAGGGTAAAAAAACCACCAAGAAAATATGAAAGCCGCCAACAAATGCTTCATGAGGGTCTACCATCAAGCAATATTCGCTAAGTATAGAGAGCAAGTGAAATTCAATTTCATTGTCGGTCCTCCCCATCAAAAATTTTCTTTCGCGCTTTGGGCACCAGGTAAATTGGGCCATAAGCAAAAAGTTGCAAAGCGTCAAGATATTAAAATTGAGAATCCCCAAGTATAAAATATTTTCTTGAGGGCCTCAAACCCAAGGAAATATAACAACTGCCAATGAAATATGTCAAAAAGAGTTTAAAAATGGGGCCATAAGCAAAAGTTACAAAGAGTCAAGAAAAATAGAGAACCCCCAAGTATATATATATATATATTTTTCCTGAGGGCCTCAAACCCAAGGAAATATTAGAACCGCCAAGCAAATGTGTCAAAACATTTAAAAATCGCAAAAACTTTGCAGCCACTAGGGTTCAACCTAAAGGCACTAGCCTTCGTTAGTGTGTTGCTTCCTTACAACCGTGCCTCAAAGTAATATGTGATTAAATGCTTGAATCCTTGGAGGTTTACGATAACACTCAAGAAAATGATTGTTTTACTTGGCGGTTCACAATAAAACTCGGGAAAAATTGCACATTTACTTGGAGGTTGGAGTACAATCGCCAAGGATTCAAATTACCTTGGCAGTTTACTAAACCCAAAATAAGGAAATGATTAATTCCTTAGTGATGGGACTTTGGTATTCAAGGAGGTAATGAACCACAAGGAATTTCTGTTTTTTGATAGTGTTTGATTCCAAATTATAAGTTGTTTTGGCTTTTCTAGATACATAGTTTTGGTATGCATCTAGATACAAAATATTGTCACCTCTATCATTTCATCATCGATTCACTGGTCAAGAAAAACAAAAAAACTAGAGCCACCGACAGAGCCCACTACTCAAGATCACCAGCCGAGCTTGCTACCAAGCCACCACGCCTTCATGACCTACCACCATTCCTCGCTTGATTCATCGCTACAACAATGTCATGTTTGCTCGATACATGCGCCATGGAGAACCACACATTGTCAATGTCGGAAGGCGCACCACCATGCTGGTTGTTGCTTTCAAGGAAGAGATCACTGTTTCTTGCCAACACGAAGAGGAGGAAGGGGCACGAGATGGGACGTTGGTCACCCACACATGCTTTGTCAAGAAGGGGTGGAGCCCCCACTCAAAATAAGAAGATGAGAGTCAAAAAAGAATGCATAGCAGATGTGTGTTTGGTGGGGAATCTGTGAAACTATGGCTTGCTCACTTTATAAACTATGAACTATATATCGGGTTGCGATGGGCCACGAAAATAGATAAGGAGCTCGATCCATTAACAAAGGTTGTCTGCATCTAAAATTTGATTAAAAATGGCTTCCATTTTGAGAGGCAGACCTCAATAAAGACCTTTCTCCATTAATTAATTTTTAGATATGGTATTTATTGTTAAGCATCCTAAAATAGGTTGGTTGTCTCTAAAAGTGAGTAGATATTTTAAGAGACCAAAATACGTCTCTTAAAAAATGTCCCTATCTCCTAAAAATTTTTTTAGGTAGTAGTGGGGGGGGGGGCACCCCATCGCCATCGTGGATCCATTCATTGAGGTCACGATCCGCCAACAAAGATGGAGAAGAGGGGGTGCGGGACCTGGGGAGGGGGCTTTTGGAGAGCATGGATAGGGGTCGTTGAGTTCATGGAGACCGAGAGAGAGAGCCGCAAGGAGGTAGGGGAATTGAAGAGAGAGATAGGAGAACTAGGGTTTGGTTTAGGATCATGGGCTCATATAGTGGATTGTTGGATTGATGCTAACTTAACCTTGGGGGATATTAAAAGACGAACGTCTTAAGAGGTCCGTCACTGGAAACAAGGTCCGTCTTTAGAAGCATACCACTTAGGAGGCCCGCTTCTGTAAATTGATTTTGAGACGACAATTTTTGGTTGTCACCAATAAATATAATAACCATCTCCATAAATCATCAAGTGTTTTGGGAGATTGGTACGTTTTTGTGGTAGTGTCAGGCTGCCAACTTGAAAACTATTTTAATAAGAGGTGGATTTTGATAGGGACACTGTACCCAAAAAGGGGGAATGACTTTAAAAATTGTTTTCTGTTGTAGTGATATCGTTGCGGAAGACACAAATGCGCGGTTCTAAGAGTCATATGAAGGTTGATTATGAGTCGTATGGATCAAATATGGATTCGGTGGGATGCCAACTAGGTCACTTTTTGAAAAATAAAAAGAAGACACAGACGAAGAATAACCACTTACTACGTACAACGGATGGGGATGCTCACACTAATTCTATATCTTGACCTATACTATATATATATGTTGACGCCCTCTTGTTGATCACATTTTGAATCAATGGTACCTGGCCTGTAGGTAAGGTACATGTACACGCCCCCTGTAGTAGGTAAGGTACATGTACACGCGTACAGTGCAGGCATGTTGCGGATCGAAAACCTGTAACAGTATAAAGTCCAAGCTCTAAGCATATATCTAGACAGTACCGTGTACTGTGTGTGTCGTCGTCAGTGTGTCCTCTCGTTCGTGTGGATTCATACACCATACACAGTTTCCTCTACATTCTTATATATATGGCATGTAGTACCAAATGGGGCTTTTCCTCCATCTCTCTGCAGTTTGTTACTGCAGTAGATTCCTACGATCGAGCGAGAGGATGCATGATCGGGCTTCCGGCAGGCAAACAAACATGAATTTGGCAATGTGTGTGACGTACGATCAACGACTCACATTGCGCCGTCGTCGCACGCAGATGCAGGCAGGCCAGCCGGACGTACAGTACAGTGGAACGGCTGCTTGCATATGACCAACACGTATGCAGCTAGCAGGGAGCAGCAGCTCGGTCCATGGCTATAGCTAGGTAGCTGATGAGTCACGGACTGTGGCCACCGATGCACGGCGGCAATGCAAGGCGTACTGACGAGACCGCCGGCCGGCGTCCCCACCACGGCGGCCGGTACCATTTGGCGAGACTGTTGAAAACATCTACCTCACAATCAAAGCTTGGTCTCCCGGCCGGGCGTGGTGTGGCCGTCCGTCGTCGATCGATCGTCCTAGTCCCAGCTGGGGCAACTGTGTGTGTTCCTGTTGGTCCTGCTGCGCTTGCTTGGGGATTGCACTGTGTACGTTTGGGCAGAGCTTGTCCCCGGCCGGCCGGCCCACCATCTGTAGCCTGCTGCAACTAACATTGTTCATCAATGTTCATGCATGCATCTCTCGACCTATATATGAAGGACTAGCTAATAGAGTGTGCTAGACCTGTGTGTACGAGTTGCTGATCCATGTATATCATTGGCTAACTGCATGTGTTATGTGTGTACGTGTGTTTTCAGCTGCATGAGTGCATTATCATTTCCCCCCTGCCTCTCTGGGAAGACTAAGACGTACCACACCCTGCAGATAGCTAACCCCATCATTTCATGCACAGTCGTTGTTTGGGCATTTATCAGGATACGAAACATTAAGGGCCTGTTTGGAATGCAGGATCGAATGCAAAATGAAGGAATGAAAAAACACAAGAATAAAGTAGAGTGAAAAGTTTTAAACTACACGATTTGAAAACACAGGAATAGAAACTTTGGGGTGTTTGGATGACAGGAAAACAAAATGTCACGTGTACCCAAGAAGCAAAGGTTTCATGCCGTTTTTGATAACTTAAGCAGCATTGTAGGAATTTTTCCCTTAGGTTTCCTTTTGGATGTTTTTTTCCCCTATGTTTTGTGAAGCAAGGTTAGCCTTTCTTTTTGGAAAGGAATGCAAGTTTCCTTTGTTCCAAACAGCAAGTGGAGAAAACTTTCCTATGAAATTCATTCCTTTGTTTTTCCTTATACTTTTAGATTTGAGGCTCTAATTCTACACAACCAACTAGTACAACTAAAAGGGAAACTCACAAGAGAAAATTTACATTTTTTCTATAGTCAAACAGTCACAAAATTACCTTTTTCCTAAACAACAACAACAACAACAAAAATCAAGTACTTTAAGTATAGGATAAGTGGTTTCCTATACATCATACACTACTATCCAAAAAAGCTTTCAGATAGATAAATTTGATTAATAGTGGACACAAAAAAAAAGTAAGACAGTTTCCTAAAATATAGGCAATGATTTTTAGAGGTGGGCATACTATTTTCAGTGACACGTACCATCTATCTCTGAAAATCATATTGACTGAATCAGGCCTGTAAGAGGCTAGCCTAAAAAATTAGCCAACCAGAGCAAGGCTCGTAAAAAACGTTGGCCTCTTCATTCCCATGGACACCACTTCGCTCTTCTCTGTTCTTCTTTCTTCTACACTCCACATCTTGCACCATATGCCGCCGACCTCTCCTCTCCCCAAGCCGCCAATTCGGTGTAAAGATGTGATGGTGGTCTTCGAGGAGGAGGAGGAGGAGGAGGACACCGGGACATATGATTAAGAGGAGATGCCATAGCTGGTGGATATATATATGAGGTGGATCAGTGGATGGGGTAGCATTCTCGAGCAAGCATCATCGTCCTCACCGGTAGTGGCTGCGACTCTTGTGGATATAGCGCGGGGTGGTGGTCAGTGGCGTAGCTGATTTTTCAAATATGCAGAGGCAGGCACGCAACCTGACACTTGCATTTTATTAAAAGTGACTTTGTGGAGAGGCGCCTCTAAAAATCTAATTTGACTGTCTATGTAAATGTATACTCCCTCCGTCCCTTTGAGAGTGTCGCCCGGAAAGCGTGTTTGTGAGGGGGGCACGGTTTTCCAATGACACTTTCAAAGGGATGGAGGGAGTACTGTAGTAGTGATACTAGCATGCGCTAGTTTTCGAAAACAAGTTGGGCATCTAAAGTTTTGTACTCTCTCCTTTCCAAACTTTAGAGTAGAACATTATAGTTTTGTTATAATTCATAATTATTCTCTAACTAATTTTGACCGATCGATGAGAGGTTTATACAAAGATATATATAACATTGAGTTAAATTAGTCAAATCCACCGGAGGAAACATGTCAATCTATTACATTTACATTATTGTAAGACGACGTACCATAATGCTTGTCAATATGTCTTTCATGCATGCATATGTGTGGACCGCATGACAAAAACCATTGATGGTATCTTCACCTTTTGTCTCCGCCCCTTCAACTCTTCTCGTTTTGTCCCTTCCGCTTCAAGTTGGTACCACCACCACAACTACTACTATTACGGAGTAGATCCATGCAAGTTTGCAACAATAGGCCAGTTACTCGACCAATGCGATAAATCGGCATCCATGAGATTGAAACGCATTGTTTGTTTTCAGAATTGTGGCATCCATATCCATGCTTGCATGTTCACGGTAGCAGCGCTGGATTGGAAGCGTGCGCATCTTTTTTCCCCTTTCTTCGCGTCGTTTGCCGGCTGCTGCAGCTAGCCTGCAGGTTATAGTATGCATGGTAGCAGCACGACGACTACTCCTACATGCTGTGTCTCCATGCCGATGGATCGATGGGGAGAATCTTTACAGTGATCCAACGTCCCATCAATTCAATGGTGCTCTAGCTTCACTCCGGCCTGTCTGATTGATATGATCATGCATCATGCATGCATACTGTATATGGGTATAAATACTATTTTTATATATTCTATTACCGATATGAATGGACGATCTCTCTGCATGCATGTCTGTGTCTCCAGGAGTCCAGGTTCATGCAGTCATGCAGTGGCTGCCAATGCAACGACGTGCAAGAAATGTGCAAGAAATGGAGGCACAGATAGTCACAGACGACACACAGTGGTAGCATCCCATCGTCCACATCGTCCCATGCCAGAACTCATCACTGATGCCTCTTTTTATATAAAACATGTATACTCCGTAGCAGTATGTGTGGACTTTAGAAAACAGGAGCGCATGGCACGGATGCCTCTTTTGTTCAAGCATGCATATGGCAAAGGAATAACGTAACGTAACGTGAATAAAAGTAGTATCTAGCAGTAGCAGACCAGCCTCATCACTTTCGTATTGCATGTCCGTGCCGGCTATTCTTTGGCATATACTCCCTCCGTCTCAAAATAAACGACGTTTTGGGTTTTCGTCCACAAGTTTGACTCGATTTATAAAAATACGTAGAAGATTTAAATTTCCAAATAAATTTGTTAAAAACTAGATCAAAAGATCTTTCCAATGATACTAATTATGTAATATAAATATTAATCCTGTTTTAATATATAATTGCCAGTAAATGTTTCTCGGGTTAAAAACATCATTTATTTTGGGACGGAGGGAGTATGTTTCCAAGCCTACTAGTAGTTGCTTTGACCAAAAGTCACTTTGGGTTTGATTATATCCAAGCTTGTGTAGTATAGTTTATCCATGTTTTGATTGCCTGCTACATAGCAGACCAATTAATGCATGACTAATTACGCCATATTTTTTATATCGGACAAAAACAAAATATCATATAGTTCTTCCGTGCTGGCAGGAACAGTCTATCATATTGGCATATACTGTCAAACAAAAAATAACATATACTTCCTGTCAAAAAAAAATATATCTATAAGTTTAGGATGAGTCAAACAGTCTTAATTTTTTTTTACCTAGTTTATAGAAAATAGTATCTAATTATGTTTCCAAATGGATTTTTGAAAAAATATTTGTACCTAATCTAATGATATTTGTTTGATTATTTTGAAGCATGCTAGCTACCTGCTTCAGTGAGTATGTATCGTGTGGTCAGTCCAAGTATATATCCAAGCATGCATGGGCCACGGAGCTAGCGAGCTATAGTTTCTTGCAAGAACACCAACAGTTCACATGCACGCGTGTCGAGTACTAACCAAAGCAAGTACACATTGTTGCATAGTTTCATGCATGGGAATGAGAGTCTGCAGTGCACAACAATCGGCGGGTCATATACATGCATACCAAGCTGCAGTCGATTTGCAGTGCTTTCATTTCGAGCATTCAGTGTTCTTACTTCTTTTTAATTAAAATTAGCATGCATACCCGCACAGACTCTCATGCTATGTACTATACCAGCCCCGACGTCCGCTATGGCTGACTATTTGGTTAACTATCATGACATAGACATGAAAAAGTTGGAGGAAGAGTAGTCACTAGGGACGAATAAATAGCTTATCTATTTCACATAGTCAAAGAATCTAAGAGAGAGTAGCGCGTGGGTTTACTAGAACAACAAGATATAAAATAGTGATTTCTTTTATCTCTCACCTCCACGTCAGCTAGCTACATAGCTACCACCATTACGGACACCCTTAGTAGTCTCCGTGTAAGTTTTATTTAAGTTTCATTAAATTAAATAGGTCAGTCACAATGAAAGTTTTAAAAGAGTTTCATAGTCTCCTTTTAGTTACTAACATAAAAACCGTTGTGTCAGACTTGACAACTTTACCATAAAACTCTCCACTAAGATTGGCGGCCTACCTACGCGTATCTTATCATGAATCATCGTGCTTCTTGTAGCTAGGTTACCTCATAGTACGTACAACGTACTGTAAGTATATATATATACATATATGGTATAGGTGTACATACAAACGCTGTCCTCGTACAGTCATACGGTATACGTACAGTAGTAGTTATATGAGGAATCTTTATTTTCTCTCGCCGTGCTAGCGTACTGTACTTGTAGCTAAGGATCAGTTTACCGTCTGGACTCAGCAGAGTTAGGTTCGGTCCAGTATCATATGGCGTCCATCCTGGATTACTGCAGTTGTAATTACTAGTACTATGATACTATGTATTATCTTCTATGTATGCATACTACAACCAAAGAAAAACACTATCTGTTTCAGCGGGGAAAGTACTAATCTTTCTTCAGATGGCATATGTAGACCCTGATCATGATGCATGGTGTGGTCATGCGTTTTTCTGCAGTAAAGCTGCTAACCTCGCAGGTCTGCCCGATTAACGAACCAATAATTCGGCTGGGCGCAGAGCTGCAGGAGGAGTCATGGCTGCTGCAACTGCAAAGCAGAACACTGGCATGCAGCTGGAGGAGGTGTCACATCAAGACAGGCCATGACTTTTCCCTTCCTTTCCTGACGATGAGTGATCAGGCTACCAACTAGTAGGAGTAGCTGGAGTAGCTTGCACCTTCACCTTGCTTTGCTGATGACTGATGACTCAAGAGAGGCTTTCTCTCTCTCTTTTTCTCAATGGCAGCATGCATGCACTGATCGCCGGCCCTCCACTCCATCTGCCCCGGCGCGCCGCTCGGTCTCGCCAGCGTCTGCAACAGGGGAACAGTACACGCGTGGCTACACGCTGCGTGCTTGCTCCTTTCGATACGAATTGCTTAGTAGTAGTAGTAGTAGCTACTAATGCTGCCCCTAATTGTTGAGCTCGAGAATGGAATGGAGATCATGTCCACTTTAAGCAGGTTCGAGGCAACTGGATCCGACTTACTGAAACCCCAAAGTAAACAATTTATTAATTGGAAAGTATTGTATAACTTATCTTAATTCTATTAGCGTAATTTTGGTCAGCTTTTGTACATACAAAGTATATATACAGCTAGCACACAGGTTAGCTAGTGTTTAGGGTTCATTTGACTCTCGAGCCACAGACTCCATGGGTTCAAGGGAAACCATGAAGGCATAATTTGGCAACTACAATAATGTATAGTGGCATGCATTGCTGGCATGCTGTAGGACAGAGAAGAGTGAAGTAACAACAGGCTAGGGGTAAAAAGGATGATGTGACGACAGACAACCCATGCATGGAGTACGTCTGGAGAGGAAACACATTGTGTTGACTTGATGTTAGCGGCAACTCAATCAGGGCTTAGTTGATGTTAAATTGTCTCGTGTAGGAAGAGCATCGAACTGATAGGTTCGAATAGCAAGTTAGGGCAGAGAAGA
Source organism: Hyparrhenia diplandra (assembly GCA_015847255.1). Lineage (NCBI taxonomy): Eukaryota > Viridiplantae > Streptophyta > Magnoliopsida > Poales > Poaceae > Hyparrhenia > Hyparrhenia diplandra. Next base: position 46,566 of record JADLZK010011796.1, read on the forward strand.
CTATGACGAGTTCCAACACCGAGCGAATGAGATTGACGGTAAAGAGGACATGGTGAGCACAACACAATGGGAGGAGAAGACAGATGGAAAGATCAAGAAGAGAAGAGTTAGCGATAGATAACAGAAAACATAAGATAGAGAAGATAAGGCATGCATACTCTTCGTATTATTAGATATACACGGTCTGGTTTTCGCATTAGGGGAGAAGATGGAACACCGGTGAGCCCTGAACAAAAACTCTTGGTATGGGTAGTGGTGTCCTCCATAGTCCTTCTCATCGCTGGGGTGGTACGTTGCCGCTCCTAGTTGTCGTTGAGGCGCTAGAGAGGACCCAATGTGTCACACCCCAAGACGGCAGCTCGGGCCCATGGGCCACCGGCCCAGGACGGACGCAGCTGAGAGGCAGCCGGCCTCCAGGCGCGCACACCAACCCTGCCATCACCATCGCGTGATTATTTTGGGAATTAGGAATTAAAATCTCTTTAGGAATAAAAGGATATTTGACTTTGATTAGGATAAAAGATTGAGTTTGTTTAGGAAAGGGGTGTTGCAATCTATAAGGAAACATCTTAGGAGTTTGCTTGGATTGTAAGTCCACTATGGACAATAAATATGGGGGACGTAATCTCTTAAATATCAAACAAGAATAAACTATTCCTCTATCTTTTTCTCTCTTCTTCTGGCATGCCGTCATCTTCTTCTCCCCGCACGCCACCTCACGCACGCCGCCAGCCACCACTTCCCCAACCACCTCCACCTTTTAGCCCGCGGCTCAACTGTGACACAACATATGTAAACTCCATCACATTGGCATCATCAATCATATATGAGTATACTGAGTAATTTATTACTTTCTTTTGTACTTCTTTACTACACAGAGTCTCTCGGTAGGGGGGCTTGAGCCCCCTCCCCTAGCTAGCACCCATGCTTTATCTCAACTTGACCCTAGATGAGAGCAAACTAGAAGTCATACTTTTGTATGTTTCATCCATGTGGTCGAAAAACATTGGTGCTATTACATAAATTAAAATAAAAACTACTATCCTCTGTTTCATAATATTTGACACTTTTTGACGTGAAATTAAATAGAAACTACTACCCCTGGCCGGGAATGTAGCTCGCACTCCTCCGCCTCCACCATCGGTATATATAGCTTGCCCCGATGTTGCAATGTGGGTGGGGGCGGATCATCTTGATCCTCAATGGCTCAAAGCCGCCCAAAGTGACAACCTCAAGGGTGTGAGGGTGTGGTCAAGTCAAGCAACATCTCGATGATTTGTCATGACCTGCTTGAAGCGGCCAAGCGGGAGGCGCAACACACAAGAACAACCTCCTTGAAACAGATTGTCTCAAACTACTTCATCGAGTCATTCATGCTCATCGGATGGACACATAGTTTCACCCTCCTTGTTGGTGTCCCAAAGCCCCTCCCTTCCCTGGAGCTTCAGTAGCGACCAGTCATAGTAGTTTGACTTTGGCCCATGACTCACGAGCAACGGATAGTTCCTTGAACCACTAATCTCTCGGATAACGTAATGGATGATAATGCCATCGTCACCACTCTTTCCACCACCTTCAGCAGCCACTAGCCTATAATACTTGACACTTCACGTTTTCAAGATCATCTTTCCACTTTTACTTTTGTAAAGATACTAGAAGAGTATTCTAGAACACTTAAAATATAACTTTATAAGGGTATTTTGGTCATTCCATCAAAAAAGTTAGATCATCTTGGTAAACGTCCTTGGTCAAACTACAACGGCACCTACACGTCCTTGCTCGCTGCATCTACTCCAATTACCATCCTACTTCGAGAAGCATGGCCTAGACGCCAACCATCCACGTCGCTCGCGTTGTCTTTTCGACAACACGGATAAACAGTTCTTTAGCGTCCACAACGTCTACATCAGCTATAACACCATACATGGGTTCCATCAATTATCTCCTAGCGAGTATGACACTGGCTCCTTCATGTTCAGTACCATGCTTAACCTTTGCAGCTTCGCCACTGACACGCACTGACGCTACTATTTGGCGTCAAATTACATTCTTCATCATGCCGCCTCGACAACGACCGCTTCATGCACCTCGAGAGCCCACCACGCGACAAAGCTTCATCAACATCTCGTCGCCGGCATCACTTGTGACCACCTCGTCGGCCCCCGCTGCCAAACTACAGCGGGGAGGACATGCACTCTACAACTATGTCCACTACGACTACATCGGCAACCTTCTCTTGTGCCTCAAGTTTGCGGTGAATGCACTCGCCACAACATGATCATCGCCAACCCGTCCAAGGGCCATGGTCTTTGTCGGCGTGGAAGCGATCATCCCCGGCTAAACTATCCCTCCCAATGGCGTTATCGATTGGACTTTCATCCAGCGCGAGGGCGCGTCGGTCGGAGAAGGGGTGAGGGAGATGTCACACCCCAAGATGGGACCTCATGCCCATGGGCCACCCGCCGGACGACGGACGTGGTCGGGGAGGCGGTCGGCCTCTAGGCGCGCAAGACACCAACCTTGCCGCCGCCGCGGCGTGATTTTTGGGAATTGCAATTAAAGTCTCTTCGGGAATAAAACGATATTTGAGTTTGATTAGGATAAAAGATTGAGTTTGTTTAGGAAAGGGGTGTTTCAATCTATAAGGAAACTTCTTAGGAGTTTGTTTGGATTGTAATTCCACTAGGACTGTAGAAAATAGGGGGCTATAATCTCTTAAAGATCAAGCAAGAATAAACTATTCCTCTATCTCTTTCTCTCTTCTTCTAGTTTGCCGTCATCTTCTTCTCCTCATGCGCCACCTCACGCACGCCGCCCGACCACCACTTGACCACCTCCATCGTTTAGCTGCTTGGCTCGGTACGTGGCACACAACATATCTAAACTCCATCACATTGGGATCATCAATCATATATGAGTATCTTGAGTAATTTATTACTTTCTTCTGTACTTCTTTACTACACAAAGTCTCCCAGTAGGGGGGCTTGAGCCCCCCTCCCCTAGCTAGCACCCATGCTTTATCTCAACTTGACCCTAGATGAGAGCAGATTGGAAGTCATACTTTTGTAAGTTTCATCCATGCGGTCGAAAAACATTGGTGCTATTTAAGTAAATTAAATTAAAACTATTATCCCTCTGTTTCATTATATTTGACACTTTTGACGTAAAGTTAAATAGAAACTACTACTCCTGGCCAGGAATGTATCTCCCACTCCTCGCCACCGCCATTAGGTATAGCTTGCCCTGGTGTTGGAATGTGGACAACCTCGATGGCTCAAAGCCGCCCAGTGACAACCTCAAGGGTGCAAGGGTGCGGTCAAGTCAAGCAACGGCTCAATGGCCACCATGACCTGCTTGAACTTGCCAACTGGGAGGCGCAACACGCAAGAACACCCTCCTTGAAACAGATTGTCTCAAACTACTTCATCAGTCGTTCATGCTCACCGCATGGACACATAGTTTCACCCTCCTTGTTGGCGTCCCAAAGCCCCCTCCCTTCCCTGGAGCTTCAGTAGCGACCAGTCAGAGTAGTTTGACTTCGACCCATGACTCATGAGCACCGGATAGTTCTCGGACCACTAATCTCTCAGATCACACGATGGATGATAATGACATCGTCACCACTCTTTCCGCCACCTTCAGCAGCCACTAGCCTATAATACTTGACACTTAACGTTTTCAAGATCATCTTTCCACTTTTTTGCGCCTATAAAAATACTGTAGGAGTATTGTAGAACACTTAAAATATAACTTTATCGGGGCATTTTGGTCATTTCATCAAAAAAGTTAGATCATCTTGGTAAACGTCCTTGGTCAAAATTGCCAATTATTTGGAAACGGAGGATAGTATTATGTTATGAGGCTTTGAGCATTACATGCTAGCTTCGTTTATGAAATATCTTTGGAGCCTCAAATATATGTCACGCGGCATTTTCCTTCTTTCTTAGTTATGCAATTTCTTTGGAGGCTCAATGGTCATGACTCATGATGCATTCTTATTTCTGCACATATCTCCTGTAGGAAAAAAATGTTTGCAGGAGCTGAAATAATCATAACTAGAACACAAAAAACAACAGCATGGTTATTTTTAGCAACATTCAAAATTAATTAAAGAACTGAAATTTAGTTAAAGGATTTTTTATTTTCAGAACAAACATTTGGTGGTCTCATCCAATGGGCCTCAAGTCCGTTGACCGCGCACCGTGGGCTCAGAGTTATTGGGCCGAGGACAATGCTAGTTGCCCGACGTCCTGCCCTGCCGAGTGGAAAGGGAACCCAACAATGCTTTGGCCCACCAATGGCGTTCGAAAAAAAAAAAACCCAATGGTGTTCGAAATCAACATGACTGTCAAACCTTTTTATATTTACATTTGTTTATTTTTTTAAAAAATATTGGTGGAATAAAAACTTACAGAAATATACTACTTGTCTCGCCAGCTGAAATACCGAGATTTAAACTTCACCCTCTCGAAATGGAATTCAAGCCTCACCATTTTGACAAGAGTATAATTTGGCAATTATTTTAATAATTAAATAAAATGAAACAAAAATAAAAATTCATGAACCGAGGGTACTACGTCAACACTTCTTCAAACAAAGAATGCAAAACTTCATTTGACTTTTGTACGAAGACTGGTGGCTGATTTTTTGTTGAAGTACTGATTAAGTGATTAACCTGAACGAGTGAAAATTGCTTTTACAGTCCTTTCTGAAGAAAAAAAAACTGGTTTTACAGGGATTTCTCGTGATGATTTTTGCATGTTACTGAATATTTGATCGAAGAAGATTTCATTGCTGAAGTATTCGTTACGGTTTAGAATCTTTTGAGGAAAGCGACAAAGGACAATCAGGTCGTTGGTTGGAGTTGGACCCTCCCCGAAAACCGAATTTTTTTAGCGTGTGGTCCATGGCTGAATATGAAATTCGGACCGTATAATATAATTTAGTGGCTGAATATAATCAACGTAACTACTCGGACAAAGACGCACCCACCAATGTTTAGAGGGAGTAGCTAACTACTACTCCCCAGCTCCAATTCCGTAACTGTGTTTTGATATGAGAGAATTAAGCCATACATATGAGATTTTGAACACCAGTTTATCTTTAAAATATATATTTATTGTTTTTGTAAAAAAAAAAAAAAAAAAAAACTTCGGTCGGGTGGGGAAAGACCGCCCCACCGGCATTGTTCTTAAGAAGAAACCGCCGGTTTCGCCGAAGAAAAAAATCCCCGAACCCTAGTCCCGCCCGACACTAGGAGCTTCTAGCCCATGACAACTATGATCCTCAATCCATTTTGGAGAAGACCGGGGCCGGAATTACACCGAACCTTTGAGCGGTATACCAACCAAAGCTCGGGCGGACACCATAACCCCTGGGCCGGTATACCAACCAGAACCCACAGCTCGATCCCAACGGGACTTGGGCCGGCTCTTAACTAGTGCTTTGGCACACGGGACTGACGAGGGAATTTTTTTAACCACAGCCTGAAATTCACTCCCACGGGGATTCGAACTTAGGACACGGAGAGTGCCGCTCGAGTATCCTAACCATTTGGCTAGGACCCCTTTGGCAAGAAAAAAAAAACAATATCAACTTAGAGGAGTCATTTTGAACAAAACTATAGTGCTACAATTATTTACGCCAGACTTGTATATATAATTCGAATAATCATTGGTCAATTTTTTGAAATTTTATATTCTAATAATCTTGTTTGATGGGATGCTATTTTTTTTTTTATTTCGCACAACTCTAAATTATCTACCTTAGAAAATTTCTACAATTAGTATTATTGTAGAATTTTAAAAAGTACTAAATCCGTTCTAAATTGTAGTTCATTTGACTTTTTCAACTCTAACTTTAACCACTGCGTCTTATTCAAAATTTTGTGCAAAATATCATTTCTTTTGTTGTGGCTTACTTTATCAACAAATGGTCTTTAAGAATGACTTAAATTTGACTATTTTTGTGCAAATTTTTTGAATAAAACAAGTGGTCAAACTTAGAGTCAAAAGAAGTGATATTAAAATCTCTTTAGAAATAAAAGGATATTTGAGCTTGATCTATACCTATATCTATACCTACTAATAAAGAGAGAAAATTTCTCGTTCACCTTTTTTTCTTCTGCCTACGCCATATCGTTAAAACTCCAAGTCTGTTACGAGTACGTAGGACGGTACGACCGTACGAGTGCCTGATAAGCCGGATCATCAAAATACGAGTCTAATACAGAGTCTGATAAGAGTACGAGTGCAAGTGCATTTTATCTTGGAATCAGCGGAGCTCACGGGCGGCTAAAATCTGTTCGCATTGACCATTGAGCCGTGAAAGTCAGGTGATTGCTATTAGCCGTGTGGTATCTGCTTGCTGATTTCTTGTGTGTTGTTTCGTTTTGTGGATGGAGCAAAGACAAATCCCAGTGACATTAGCCACTAGCAGAGGATTAAATTGTCAATCAGGGCGGTTGTTCTACTGATTGTCTGGTTAACTCTTCACTATGATTGTACCGTAAATTTTAATTGGAAAGCTATCTCATCCGATGTAAAACCAGATCGAGACACTGACGGACCAAAATCGAGTCTATCACAAACTAAATTAGGCAATAGAACCAGATTGAGAGACCTACAAACCAAGATTGTGCTTACGACATACCAAAATTCTTCGGAGCACGGCTCGCAACGACGAGGTGGGAGCTCGAGCGCGCTGACAACACAGAGCTTAGGTGCCGACTGCGGGCCACAGAGCGTTGTTGGGATGGCAGCAAGGTGGAGCTCGGCCATGAGACCTAGCTAACAGCAGCGGCCACCGAGACGTGAATCTCGGCGAAGAGGAGCGCAGGTGCGGGCTGCAACGATGGCGTGGAGTTCGAGCACGATGGAGCTGGATATATACAATTTTTTTTCCCGTGGCAACGCACGGACACTTTTGCTAGTCTATACCCCTAATAATAAAGAGCAAAAATTTCGCCAATCTGCCCTACGATTTCTGTCTGCCTTTTCCTCTCCGTATCGCCTCCGGCTGTAATTTCTTTGGTCAGAGTTGGAGACGGATACTAAACGGGAAAAGAAAAGGTTTTTTTTTTCCCCAAAACGGTTGGAACTAGCCTGAAGGTGCTCGTCGTACTCCATCCAAAAAAAAAGGTGCTCGTTGTACGCGGATCGTGGTGGCCAACTAACCTTGCTCGTAGAAGACGCCAGCCGGAGGATGGAAAACCTATTGCTGATTTGAATGCAGCGTCGCAGTCAGATCGGAGATAATGACCACCGAGCACTTGAATCCTGCCCCCTTGTGCTCACAGCGCCAGCCCCGCCCCCGCCACCGCGACGAGCCCTTCACTTACAACGCGCCGGCGTCGGGAGGCAAGATGGACCGGGGAAGCAGCACGCATGGGGCCAGGCTGTGCTGCCGCCGGGTACCACGCGACGCGAGGCGAGATGCCGCCGGTGCCGCTGCGGGTGGGGTGCCACTGGCGGTCGGGGATGGAAGGACACCGCTGGGAGGAAGGCCGTCGTCGCTGCCACCACCTTCAGCTGGCCGTGGGGAGGCGGCGTGAGGCTACGAGCAGAGGCCGATGTGGAGAGTAGCAAGGGGCAGGAGTGGCGTGACTCCTATCTCTTTCCGAGTTAGGAGTACTTTCTTACGTTGACGGCGGCGGCGGTGCATGGTGTGGACGTATGGCTACTTAAATCCGATTTACTTTCTTACTTTTCGCCGGACAAGGTACAACGCTTAATAAACCAAACATTCTTTCACATACTTTCTTTCCATGTGTAAACACATCAATATTTTGGCAGAATACGACGAGGATGGAGACGAGCACAATGACGACACAGATGTCCAAGAGAATAGTGAGCCTGATGTCCCGGATCCATACGATCGGGTTTATGCTAATCTCCCATCAGAGTCGCACATGCTAAAGACGGTTCCAAACTGCACGCACTGCACTGCAAAAAGATCGAGGGTGAACCACCTGGTTTCTGCTGTCGGGGTAGAGATATTCGCTAATGGTCCAATTTTGTCTTTGCTATAAAGATAGAAAATTTAGATTAAAAAATAATATAATTTATATATTCTATAAAATAATAAAAATCCGGAATGGTACCCCGGAATGCACGGGTGCTGAAATATACCATTCCAAGGAGCAAACCAGAATGACCCGAAGTTACAAGTTAGCTATATGATCCAGCATGTGAACAAAGATTAGCACGCAGATGGTTTTAAGGATTATGTTTAATATGAAAAAAAAATAAAAGATGGGCCAAATCATATGAATGGTAAATGTGCAATGACATTTATGACAAGCGATACTGATCATTCAAACATGCAAAGAGTCATAATTTTTAATTAAACTTTGTCGTTTTTTTTCTTTCCCGTTGCAACGCACGGGCATGTTTTTGCTAGTCTATTAATAAAAGAGAAAATTTTCCGTTCTTTTTTTTTTTTTTCTTCTCGCCTGCCGAGTCCGGTGCAAATACTACTTCAAATTAGTGGACGACATCACGAAACGGAATCTCCAAATTAGTCCTCTCCCAGCGTTAATTAGTACTCCCTCCGTCCCATAACGTACGCCGCGGGAAGCGTGTCGGTGAGGGGAAACACGGTTGTAGAGACAAACATTTAGGGACAGAGGGAGTACGCAGCTTCGGCTGTCCGCATCGGCTTGTGTGCAGCCCGGCCCAAACTGCCCCGTGGAGCTCGGCCCAGCTGGTAGTCCTCAAGGTGGGAAATTATTCATTTTTCAAAAAGTAATGATGCTTGAGACCACCAAGATAGGAGATCTGGCGCACATTATTTATTATATGTATATTATGACAATTTAACGATATTTTTTAATAACCACGAGGAAAGGAGCTCGCTGCCCTCCCATTAGACTATGAACACTTTTGTTATTTTTGGTGCACAAAATTTTTTGAGCAAAATACACCACAGGTCCATTATCTTTTTGTTTTGTGCCATTTAGGTTCATCTCACCTTTAAAAGTGCAGATTTAGATCCATTATATTTGTTTTGCATCTGCCCTACTTTTTATAATTCGCAATTATTTATTTCAATCACATGTGGCACTTTGTTTCATTATAAGCAACAACCATTGATTTTAAAGACATTTACAAGAATTTGTTTATTTGCTTCAAGCCAATATTACTAGCTACGCAGGCGTGCCATATGGCCACAAGGTCGTAATATATGAAATTAAACACATGAGGTAGCACGTGTCTAGCTATAATATCTAATAATAAAATTGCACAACTAATTAAAATGCATGATGTGTGTAAGATGTGTGCCCCGTAGCAACGCACGGGCAATTTTGCTAGTTAGGATAAAAGATTCAGTTCGTTTAGGAAAAGGGTGTTCCAATCTATAAAAAACCTCATATGAGTTTGCTTTGATTAAAAGTTCACTAGAGACTATGAATATAGGGATGTAATCCCTTAAAGATCAAGCAAGAATAAAACTATTCCCCCCCTCTCTTTTCTCTCTTCTTCCAGCCTGTCGCCTTCTTCTTCTCCTCGCGCTCTGCCTCATGCACACCGCCAGCCACCGCCGTCAGCACACTGCCCCTCTATCCCGGCTCGGCTGTGACACAACGTATATAAACTCCATCACATTGGGATCATCAAACATATATTAGTTTAATGAGTATTTTACTACTTTCTTTTGTACCTCTTTACTACACAGAGTCTCCCAGTATAGGGGGCTTGACCCCCCCTCCCTTAGCTAGCACCCTTATTTTGTATGTTTCATCCATGCGATCGAACAACATTGGTGCTATTTCGTAAATTAAAATAAAAAGTACTATCCTCTATTTCTTAATATTTGACACTTTTTGACGTAAAGTTAAATAGAAACTACTACCTCTGGCCGGGGACCAAGATGGCAACGGGGAATTCCCCGTTGGAGGATAAGCCACCATCCCCGTCCCGCTCGAGGGAATTTTCCCGTCCCCGTCCCCGTGAGCAGCCACGGGGAGACATTCTCTACCATCCCCGATCCCCGTCGGGATTTCATCCCCGCGGGGAACCCGGCCCCGATTCCGACATCCACGTACATCCATGTCACATGCGAGCTACGGCGGCCATGCCGGCTAGGATCCGAGGAGCGAGGCCAAGGGAGACAAGGGCAGGCGCTCGTCGGCCTTCGCGGCGGTCGCGGTCGCAGCGCCGTCCGTTCAGGCGGCCGGAGGGAGACGCTGTGGTGGTCACGGTGCAGCCGAGGGAGACGCTGCGGCGGGGCGGTTGTTCCACTCGTCGGCTCGTGTACCGATGAGCCGAGGGAGACGCTGCGGCGTTTGGGGTCGACGGAGTCACGCGGGACGCCATGGAGTCGACTCGCGGTCGCGCTGGCGGCGCGACGCTGGGGGTGAGGCCGGGCGAGTGGAGCGAACCGAGATTGAGACCGGTGCCAAAATTAGGGTTTGCGCTTATATATACTCCGACTGATGGGCTTTCTTCCATGGGCCTTGCGTTCTTGGGCTCCTGGCTGCTCTCACGGGGCGGGGATGCGGGGATCGGGGTCGGGGAGCAGCCAATCATCCCCGTCCCCGCCAGCCCCGACGGGGATGACTTTGCCACCGTTTTTATCCCCCGTGGGGATTAAATTGGTACCATCCCCGTCCCCTAATAGGGGAATTTCCCCGCGTCCCCATTGACATTTTGGGCCGGGAATGTAGCTCCCACTCCTCCGCCTCCACCATCAGGTATAGCTTGCCCGGATGTTGCAATGTGGGTGGGACGGCGGATCATCTCGATCCTTCACGGCTCAAAGCCGCCCCAGTGACAACCTCAAGGGTGTGAGGGTGTGGTCAAGTCAAGCAACATCTCGATGGCCGTCATGACCTGATATGTTGCAATTATTTGGAAACGGAGGATTGTAATATGTTACGTGGCTTTGATCATTAAATGCTAGCTTCGTTTATATGAAATATATCTTTGAAGTCTCAAATGTCACGCTGCATTTTCCTTCTTTCTTAATTATGCAAGACTCAAACGTCATGATGCATTCTTATTTCTTTGAGACTCACATTGGTGGCCTCGATGTGGTCATCCGATGGGCCTCAAGTCCGTTGGACGCGCACCGTGGGCTCAGAGTTATTGGGCCGAGGACAATGCTGTGTCCAGAACTCCAAACGGGCTAGTGCCCGACGTCCTGCAGAGTGGAAAGGGAACCCAACAATGCTTTGGCCCAACAATGGCGTTGGAAAAAAAATGGCGTTCGAAATCAACATGACTGTCAAACCTTTTTATATCTAATTACATTAATTATTTTTAAAAATATTGGTGGAATAAAAACTTAGAGAAATACACTTGTCTCGCCAACTGAAATAGCGAGATTTAAACTACACCCTCTCGAAATGGAATTCAAGTCTCACCATTTTGACAAGAGTATAATTTGGCAATTAGTTTAATTATTAAAATGAAACAAGAATAAAAATTCATGAATCGAGGATGAGCTATAGCCCAGGTGGTTATCTTTGCAGGTGTAGAAGCAATCGCTCCTAAGTTCGATCCACATCGGGACGGATTTACGTGCCTCAATTTTTTTAAAGAAAAACCACCAAATTCTTGATTCTTGATAGGTTGGGTCTCATTTTTAAAAATTCATGAACCCCAAAGTTTTCTATCTAGTACTTCGACCGATACAAGTTTATTTCTTTTCTAAAAAGTAAAGAATGGCTAGAGATATCCATTGAAATTTTTTACATAAATAAAAATATATCAGCAAACCTTTATTTTGAATTGTTTTCATAAGAACTTTATTTATATTAATTAAAATAGTGAAAGAAGAGCACAAGTATTTGAGACTCCCACCCAAAAAAGTAGAATATCTATCGCTCTCCGTACCTATGACTAAAGAGTAGGTCAACAAAGTGACTTGTGCAACACAAAGAAGGCAAACCTTCATTTGACTTTTGTACTCCATGAAATAGTGATTAACCTCAACGAGTGAAAATTGCTTTTACAGTCCTTTCAGAAAAAAAAAAAACTGGTTTTACAGGGATTTCTCGATCGTGACGATTGTTGCATGTTACTGAATATTTGATCGAAGAAGATTTCATTGCTGAAGTCGATTTAGAATCTTTTGAGGAAAGCGACAAAGGACAATCAGGTCGTTGGTTGGACCCTGCACACGAAAACCGAATTTGTTTAGCGTGTGGTCCATGAGCAATATGAAGAAATTGGGACCGTATAATATTTAGTGGCCGTCTGCATCAACATAACTACTCGGATAAAGACCCACCCACCAATGTTTAGAGCTGTAAACTACTACTACTCCCCAGCTCCAGCTCCAAATCGGTAACTGTGTTTTGATATGAGAGAATTAAGCCATACATATTAGATTTTGAACATCAATTTATCTTTAAAAATATATACTATTATTTGTAAAAGGAAAAACAATACGTATCTACTTAGACGAGGTACCTTGAATACAACTATACTTTCTTCTTTTCATAACTTTTATATCTATAATTCGAATAATCGTTGGTCAAATTTTATGAAGTTTTATATGTACCGCATACACGAGAGACACTTACCACTCCGATACAAAGACACTACTTCCACTGTAGTACTCTGTATTATATTTTTTTCACTATCTAGAAAATCTAAAACTTGTTACAATTTGGAAGATGGGATCCTTTTTTTAATTCGTAAAACTCTAAATGATCCACCTTTAAAAAAAATTCTACAACTTTATTTAGGCTGGAGGGAGTAATATTATAGACGTTGACAAGACTAAGAAAGTCACGTCGTCACTTTCTAATTGGATGAACATACTACTGTATGTTTCGATGTCATAGAATCAAGGGGATCTTATCCCAAATCCACAAATGCAAAAAATTGGGTGGGTTAGTCCGTTGGCTTTCGCACTCTCACGGGATCCTGCCGGCTGCCACTCTGTCTCTGATGCGCATGCTCTGCTCGCCGCCGCCGCCCTGCCCTGCTCCTGCTTTATCGTCATCCGTGGCTCCGTGCCGCCCACGGAAACCTCATCGGCGTCATCGTCCTCATCCCCAGTCCGTCCAAGATAACCATGATCAACCATATCTGATTCATTCATCATCCTCTGACCCTGCCGTGTAGGACTGGAGTCTGGAGTGTACTTGTCCACTCCCCTTCTCCAAATCATCACATTTCTTCAATTCTTTAATCTCCACCATCACCGCCGCCGCCGCCGTCAACTAAACCCAAGCTCACCGACGGGCGTCAACCATGGCATCCTCCTCGCTGCTCTCTTCCCCACTAACCCCTTCCACCCGACCCTCGCCGCCGCACCAAAAGCCACCTTCTTGTTCTTGCCATCCCACTCCGGCCATGTCCTCTCCGCCGCACGCTCCCTCCGCCACCGCCTCCGCCTCCGTGCGGGGGTCTCCGCCCGAGCGTCCCAACACACTCCTCCTCCTCCACGGCGACCGGAGTATATCCCTCACCGCATCGACGACCCAAACTACGTGCGCATCTTCGACACCACTCTCCGCGACGGGGAGCAATCCCCGGGCGCGACGATGACGAGCGCGCAGAAGCTCGTGGTGGCACGCCAACTCGCCCGGCTCGGCGTCGACATCATCGAGGCCGGGTTCCCTGCTTCTTCCCCCGACGACCTTGACGCCGTGCGCTCCATCGCCATCGAGGTCGGCAACCCCGTCGTCGCCGTCGGGGAGGACGCTGACGCGGCGGCACACGTGCCGGTCATCTGTGGCCTCTCGAGGTGTAACAGGAAGGATATTGACGCGGCGTGGGAGGCCGTGCGTCATGCGAGACGGCCCAGGATTCATACTTTCATTGCTACTAGTGACATTCATATGCAGCATAAGCTTAGGAAGACGCCGGAGCAGGTTGTGGACATTGCTAGGGAGATGGTGGCGTATGCACGGAGCCTTGGGTGTACTGACGTCGAGTTCAGTCCCGAGGATGCTGGCAGGTACGTGTGTGTGTACCACTCTTTGCAGTTGTGAGATATCAGATTTTGGGGGATTTTTTAGCTGCATTTTCTGAATCTGAAAGCCTGTAACTGTAAGTAAGGTCCCCCTCTTTTTGTGATTTCTGATTCATGTAATTGGAAGTTCACAAATCAAGTATAAATCTGGCACACATGAAAATGGTCCCAATTTAGTACAGCAGGAGTTGATTTCTTGATTTTGAGGCAAAGTGATGCATGACTGCTCAGCACTCTAGTTAGCTTCTTTATAGTTTACAGAGTAGTGCTTCTTGGAGTTTTCAGAGCAGGGCAACTTTCTTAGCAAATCAAAACAGGGACTGGGGTAATAATAGTTGGTGGTTACTGAAAGTTTGTTGCATGTTTAGCCTGGTAAGGTAGGAGTACATCTTTTTTGTTTTCCCTTTTTTTTGGGGGAACTTGGACATTTTCTGGTGGAAAAGGTGATAAGGATGCTGAAGTTTTAGCTCATGCTGTCCAAGGAATTTCATAGTATCTATTTACAAAAGAAATGTTCCTCTTTTCCTGGTGTCCATCCATGATTGGTTCCACTTTTCCATCCAGGTCAAATAGAGAGTTCTTGTATCATATTCTAGGGGAAGTCATAAAAGCTGGAGCTACGACTCTAAATATCCCAGACACTGTCGGATACAATCTTCCTTATGAATTTGGGAAGTTAATTGCTGATATAAAGGCAAACACGCCTGGAATTGAAAATGCTATCATTTCCACTCATTGCCAGAATGACCTTGGTCTTGCGACTGCCAACACATTAGCGGTACTACTTTTTCCTTATTTTATTTGTATTTTTCTATATACTTTATTATCATGGTCTGATCTTAATGGGGCTATTACTTTGACTTAACTTTAGGGTGCTCGTGCAGGAGCACGGCAGTTAGAGGTTACTATTAATGGTATTGGTGAAAGAGCTGGAAATGCTTCTTTGGAGGAGGTGAGCTGATGCCTTAGTCATATCCATCTGCTGACAGTGCCTTACAAAGTAGTCTGATTGGTTTTGGAGAGGAATCTGAAATTGGTCTGATTGGGTGTTTGTACATGCCTAATATTTTCTGATCTCCTTTACAGGTTGTCATGGCAATTAAATGCCGCAGAGAACTGTTAAATGGTCTCTATACTGGAATCGATTCTCGACATATCACATTGACGAGCAAAATGGTACAATAACCATTTCTTGTCTTGTTTGTTTTCCTTTTGGCCTCTTATACATTTTTCAGATGGCTGAATTTCTGGCACAAATGCTCTAAATATTCTAGGTACAAGAGCATAGTGGACTGATCGTACAACCACATAAAGCTATTGTTGGTGCTAATGCATTTGCTCATGAAAGTGGAATTCATCAGGTAAACACAATTGTTACTACCATCAACCTATTGCGATTGCAGCAGTTGTGGGTTGGTTGTTTCAATAAATAAATAAATAGCATTGCTCCTTTCCTATTCCTTGGTAGTTTGTGCTCAACTGCCAATGCAACTTATCTATATATTGTAAATAATTATTTTCACCATTATGATGGATCAACTGTCGTTTTCACCTTGCTTCGTGACTCTGAGCCTCTAAGATATTTAAATTTTGGTAACTGTTGATCTCATAGATATATGATTTAAGACCCCCTTTGGAAACTGGGTGGGGTTTTTTTTCATGTTTCCTGTGGTTTCCTGTGAAATTCTAACATTCCAAAGGGCCCTAACTATTCTCATTAAACTGTGTTTCTTTAAGAGTGGACTGATTCTTTATGTTCACTTTCATTATTTTTTGTTTTGCTTTGTAGGATGGCATGCTTAAAAATAAAGGAACTTATGAAATTATATCGCCTGATGATATTGGTTTAACACGTGCAAATGAATTTGGTATTGTTCTTGGGAAACTCAGGTATCATGCAACACACCTTTCCCTATTTAGTTCACTTTCTCAAATATTATGAGGTGATGTCTCTCCAGGAGACTTCTCTCATCTGCTTCAAATTTAGTCTTTATTAATCTATTTATCAGCATTACACTTCTGAAAATCTTTGTTTGCTATATTTTCGTACACTTCCAGATTAGTTGAATTGGGTGTTTTGTGCTCAATACCATTAGGCATGCATACAACAAAAAAATAGATCAAATTTGAGAATCACATCCATACTAATGTTTTCTGTTCTTACTTTCAGTGGAAGGCATGCTGTGAGATCTAAGCTAGTCGAGGTACAACTTAGATGTTTTCTTTTTTTTTCTACCCACAACTAGGGCTTTCTGTTCAAATTCTTTTTTTTTTCTGTTCCAGTTCTTATTGTTACCTGATATGATCTTCATTGTTCAAAACTGTAGCTTGGATATGAAATCAGTGACAAGGAATTTGAGGACTTCTTTAAACGCTACAAAGAAGTTGCAGAGAAGAAAAAGGTGACTCTTTTCTGAAGCATACTTCCTCTATTTCTTATGCGACCTTCCTTTTGGGCCATCTCAACTTTTTATTACCCAATGTCATCTCCATCATTTTATTATAACATTTCAAAAATTGCATGCATTGATTAACAGCTTCCCTTTCTTTTTGGGCCATGTTAACCCCCCCCCCCAACCCCCACACACACATTTTTATTTAATCATTGAATTTCTCTGGGAGGGCTGCTAGCTTTCATGTTCTGTTTTATTTGTCATAAATTATAACATGTACATCACATGGAAACTAACAATTCATTCATGATGTGTAGCGCATAACTGATGAAGACTTAGAAGCATTATTGTCAGATGAGATATTCCAGCCTAAGGATATTTGGTCCCTTGCTGATGTACAGGTATAGTTGAGCTGCAGTTTACTAAAATTTGGTTAGCAGAAACGTGACATGCTAAGTTTGAAATGTGATTCATCCTTTTGCAGGCAACATGTGGTACACTTAGTTTATCTACGGCAACAGTGAAATTGATAGGACCAGATGGAGAGGAGAAAATAGCATGTTCAGTCGGAACAGGTCCAGTCGATGCAGCTTACAAGGCTGTTGACCAAATAATCCAGGTTTGTTGCCACCACAATTTTGATCTTTCTTGCACTGATACACTGCTTTTTTTAAATAATATGGATGCAGTTTTTTTGGGTATTTTCTTGCACTGGTACACTACTTCAAACGTGAACAAATATGAATGTTGCTTTTTCTTTTTTCTCGATAAGGACTAGAAATACTTGTATCTGGGTGAACCTCAGGCTGTATTTTCATCATGATAACCCAAAATTTTCCTTGAATTTGCATGAAATTTATCACAAGTAGATAGATTTCAAGAGATGATACACTGGCTTATGTTAAAAATAAAAGTATATCTATACAGGGGCATGACTTAATAGGGCATTGTGTCTGAGTACGTTTTAGCAGCTTGAGAAGAAAGAAGTGTCAGTTGTGCTGCTTGTAGATTGAGCATATTATGGTGCCATTTTAACTAGAAAATAACTGGGGTTGTAACAAAGAGAGATGTCAAACATTTGATCATCTACCACAATTTTGAGTATAACATGGCCCATGGGTTGTCTGATTGTCTCCTATCAGTCTGGAGTAGAGAAGCACTAATGGACTAACTGGTGCAGGCAGGGATTGTACCTAACTCATCAGATTCAGTTATTTTGTTTCTTTGACTTCCGAACGATCACAATGAACAGAAATCTTATTGGACTAACAATCTGCAGATTCCAACCGTTCTCCGAGAATATAGCATGACATCAGTCACAGAAGGCATTGACGCAATTGCAACAACTCGAGTCGTTGTCACTGGAGATGTGAGCAACAAAGCCAAACATGCCCTGAACGGCCACTCTTTCAATCGCTCTTTCAGGTTATAACAGTCCTCTGAATTCTGTTTCATTTAATTGTACTCTTCCATTCTTT
The DNA here is from genome assembly GCA_015847255.1 of Hyparrhenia diplandra. Classification (NCBI taxonomy): domain Eukaryota; kingdom Viridiplantae; phylum Streptophyta; class Magnoliopsida; order Poales; family Poaceae; genus Hyparrhenia; species Hyparrhenia diplandra. Next base: position 64,366 of record JADLZK010011796.1, read on the forward strand.
CATTTAATTGAAAAGAAAAAAAAAATAGGTAGGGGAATTCCCCTACTGATTCGTTAAAAAAAAAAAAGGTTATAACCGTCCTCTGAATTCTGTTTCCATTTGTTCCACGCTCTCTGCTATTCTGTTCTTCTCTCTCACCGCATCTCTGTGTCTCTCGACTTCAGTGGGAGCGGGGCATCCATGGACATTGTGGTGTCCAGTGTCAGAGCTTACCTGAGCGCCCTGAACAAGATTTGCAGTTTCGCTGGCGCTGTGAAAGCCAGCAGCGAGGTACCCGAGACCGCAAGCGTTTCGAGCACAGAATGAGCTTGGTAGCATTCCTTTTGGTTCTCATATGGGCTGAGCGATGTCAGGAGCTTAACCAACTGTTCAGAGTGACATTTCATTCAAGATTTCTGCAAGGATTGTCCCTTGAGCTTACGACATGCAGGAAGTGTTGAGAGTATATATGTAGTGTACAATGTGTATCATGTATGAACCATAGAATCTGTATTTCGAAGGGACTCTGGCCAAAGAAAGATGAGGTCATTTATAATCCTTGATGCTTATAGCCTGTAAACATTAAACATTGAAAACATGAGCAATGAATAAAGGATGCCCGAGATTGATACTGTGGTCCTCGTCAGGGTGAGTGCAGAGATGCAACCCTCCCAATTCATCATCCACGTCATGCACTCCGACATATGAAGATGCAGTTCGGCCTCATCGGGAGGTGGATTGTTTGGGTAAAAAAGATCTATAGATCTGAATTTGGTGGATCTAGAACTGGACCCACCCTGAAAATTGAATAGTGTGAAATTTGGACCATCTGATTTAGTAGCCGTTTTCATCAACGTAACTACTTCCTTTGTACTAAATTATATGTCACCTTAGCTCCTTTTTTTTTTTTTGGATAAGGAAAAATTCGATTGGTACTGAAGCAAGTTACATTCTCTCATTACAAAAGTAAACCAAACAACTCCACCTCTATTGATGGGAGACAAGAAACATTGAAAAAGCCATAAATTCCACCATCTAGGATTATCATCCCAAACGGATATGCCACGGACGCAAGCTCCGATCGAGAAGCAAAGGGGCCATCTCACCATCCACCGTTGTCATCCTCGTACCGATCATTTTTGCAAAAGAGGAGTAAACTGCTAAAACTCCACATGCAAACATAATGAAATTGGCGTCGCTGATTACGCCGTCGAACTCATCGTCGTTGCCTTCACCGCATTCGTCATGAGAGAACACAAGTCCAACCGACATCTAGATAGATATCGTTTGGAAAACTAAATCTCACTAGCCCATTGCTATGGCTGCATAGAACCACGAGTGAGACAAAGGAAGGACCGAAGTACCTTATTCTCCATCAATGGTGATGTCTTCGTCTTGCTATCACCGCTGAGGAAGGACACACTCTATTGCTCCATCGATAATCTTGACGACGCCTTACGCCGTGGCCAATCTCTTCGATTGGATCTCCGGAGAAATCTTGAACCTGGAAGACTTGATCTACTATGAAAAAACTTATTAAAACTATAGATCCCCACTCCCTTCAACCCCCGACGTGATGTCGGAGGAGAAGGGGGAGGGGACCAGCGCTGGCGCCGGCCGGGAGCCGGCGGCGGCGCCCTAGGGTTTGGGGCGGCGGCCATCTGTCCTTTTCTTTGTTAGTTATGCAAAAAAAAATTATATGTCACCTGGGCTTTAATTTCTAGATGTATTTTTTTACTATGTATATAGACATATTGTATAAATAGGTGCATAGCAAAAGCAATGTATCTAGAAAAGCCAAATGTCTTATAATTTGGAACCGAGAGAGTACTAGAAAAAATACCTACCAATATTTAGAGCTAGTAACACTACTCCCCCGCCACAAATGGGTTAGTGTATTTTGATTCGGTACGAGACAATCCATACATATTAGATTTTCCAAGAAGCTAAAACCCACCCGTGTGGATTTGAGTCATTTTCCACCCACATTTGTGACCCGACGATCTTGAGTTTGTTTGATCTGGGCCGTTTGTCCCGTTTGCCTGGTTTTTGCCCCGCGCGCTCTCCATTCCCCTCTCCGTCCGTGAGCATCCCCTCGCCCGGTGGGCCGCACACCTGACACCGGGATGGGGGAGAGGCTGCATGACTTGTCTCTCCCATGCCTCTGCGGTGGCAGCCCCCCCGCCGCGGCGCTTCGGTTCGCTCGGTGCTCGCTTTCGCCGGCGGTGGCCGCACACTGTCACTCCGCTTGACCGGCGACGCCCGCGCCCACCCGCCGCTGGTCTAGCGGGCTGAGGCCTGCCGCGAGCTCGTCGCTGGGGCGGCGGAGGAGCCGGGAGGAAGCAGAGATGCCGGATGCGGAGGAGCCGGGAGATAGCCGCTGGAACTTCGTTCATCACCATTTTTTTTTTTTTTTTTTTTTTTTTTGGTTTTTTTTGTTTTTTTTTTGCCGTGCCAAATTTTGTGTGGGGGTGGTGTTTCTGCCACCTGAATTTTGCTTTGCCAAATTTTGGGTAGAGGGGACAAACCAGTCGCATGCTGCAGCCAGGAACGCGGGGACCGTACAGTGGCCGTCGGGACGGGGACATACGGGGCGCAGGCCAGCCGCGGGCGGCCGGAAGCGCGCTGGCGCCGGACGTCCGGGCCCGAAAGAATATACGCGGGCCAATTAGCGTACACATGCGTGCCCTTGAGCTCTCGTGCGGATGCTCAACAGTCGCCTCTGCCGGCCGATCGAGATCTCAACATGAGTACTAGTAGGCTTCAAGGACAGTCCGAGCTCCTCCGCGGCGGCTGGAGTACGTCCCGAACCGCATCGACGACCCAAACTACGTGCGCATCTTGGACACCACGCTGCGCGACGGAGAGCAGGCCCCGGGCGCCTCCATGACGAGCGCCCAGAAGCTCGTCATCGCGCGCCAGCTGGCACGCCTCGGCGTCGACATCATCGAGGCAGGGTTCCCGGCATCCTCCCCAGACGACCTGGACGCCGTGCGCGCCATCGCCATCGAGGTCGGCAACGCCAACGCCGAAGCCAACGACGTCCACTACGTGCCGGTCATCTGCGGCCTCGCGCGGAGCAACAGGAAAGACATCGACGCGACGTGGGAGGCCGTGCGCCACGCGCGCCGGCCCCGGATCCACACCTCCATCGCCACCAGTGAGATTCACATCAAGCATAAGCTCAGGAAGACGCCCGACGAGGTTGTGGCCATTGCCAGGGAAGGGGTGGCGTACGCCCGCAGCCTCGGATGCACTGACATCGAGTTCGGCGCCGAGGACGCCGGCAGGTATTCTTTTTGAAGCCGCTACATGGAGGCGGGAAACCCCAACCATCTCCATTCAAAGGTCTTGCTTAATCCAGATTAACGGGTGGCGGTTGCCTTGTGTTGTGTCTGGCTTGCCTCCGTTAGTGGATTAAAAAAAGTCCAAAGCCCACGCCTCAAGCCCATCCAGAGCCGCCTAGCACGTGAGGAAGGTCCGAAGCCCACGCCTGAAGCCCAAATTTGAGCCCATCCAGACCCGACTTCGCATGTGAGGAAGGGCGCTGGATCCACCACCAGAGGAGCGCCACCATTGGATCCACCCACCACGCTAGGGCTGGATCCGGTGTGGGAGGAGGCTGCCGCCGCCCAATCCACCCGTGTCGGGGCAGGATCCGCCATGGTAGAACCTTGCGCCGCCCACATGCGTCGGGGTTAGATTCGCCGTGGTGGAGGCTGTTTTGTCGGATCCGCACGAAGTCGAGGCCAGCTCCGCTATTACGGAGGCCGCGCGGCCGCCGGATCCACCGTGGGGAGGCCATCCCCGCCGGATCTGCACGTGCCGGGGGTGGAGTTCGCCAATGCAGGGGGAGAGAGACCGCCGCTACGAAAGTGAGGGAAACTATATCCACCGCCCCAACCCCCACGCATGCACCGGCCGCCCCGTGCCCCATCCACCGCACACCACCAAGAGAGGGAGAGGGAAGCCCAAGTGCGGGAGTGGAGAGAAAGGGTGGCTGGCCTCTATATCAGCAAGAGAGAGAGACGCTTTCGGTCGCTCGATCAGGTGGAGAGGTGAAACTAAGACCGAGTAACCCCAAAATGTCGATATTTAATCCAAAACGGTTATCGGGCCTCGTCTGGCCAAATAGACCTCAGCCTTTTGGAGGTGGTTGAATAAAAAGGCGACTTCCATTACCTCCTTTCTTTTTCATACATTTTTTCATATTAGGAAAAATAAAAAGTTATGTCCGATATTTTTAAGTTATTTACACACAAAAAATTGCAATTATTCATCTACTACTCGAATTGGATTTATTTTATTGATGCAAATTGGATTTGGATAGAAGGGTACAATTCTTTTATTTCATATAGAAGAAATGTTTCTTCTATCTAAAATAATGGAAATTTGCTGATATGTTTATCGCTATATATATCAAGTTTATAAAATTGATATCATTTAGTAGGAGGCGTGCAAATTTGACCGCCTTCGTTAATCGTTCAACATTTTTAGATGCGGTCAAATTTTGTGACCGCCTCAGTTAATATTTGAGCACTACCTTACAAAATCATTTGTGTAGCAAATGATAAGAACCTTTGCGAAGACACGTTCAAGATGGGCTAAATCATTGGCATAAAGATTCAATTTCTTTTATTTATGGATTAGAGTATTCTGTGGCCATCCTTTCTATTGATTGTTGTCAAACCATGACTTGTAGTTATTGTTTGTTGCATTTTTTTTTAAGCACCGGTGGTGCCAAATGGATGGATGACATGGTTGTATTATGACAATTATAACTAAATCTATGGATTTGTTCTTATGGATTGGATAAAATGAGTGCTTAATTATGTGCTCATGTGTGAATTTGAAGTATTTGTATATTTGAATTCAAATATAAATATATATTTGAATTCAAATATAAATCTGGGTAAAAGGTATTTGTTCCCTAGAGTTCTAATTCCTAGGGAAAGATTTCTAAGGAATTTGATGGTAGCTTTTCTGAAGGAAGTTTCCTAGGGGATACAACCCTAGGGAAAGAATGTTTCCCTAGGATTTTGATCAAAACCATAGGGGAAGGCTGCATTTCCCGTCAAATTCCTCCCTAAGGGGCTTTTTCTGCGAAACACTCTAGGGAAACCATTTCCCTAGCATTTTCAACCTTTCCCTAGGATTACTAACCCTAGGGAAACTCATTGATTCTAGTAGTGTAAGCATGCTTAAGCTTAGGGCCATCCTCTTCCTACCTCCCTGACCGTTCTTCCTCCCTTGCCGGTGCACCACACCTTGTCCTTGCCACACTGCCACTGCCACTAGCCTGTTGTGGGAACTAGGTTTTGCTAGAGCTCCGCCGTTCGGCCATGGAGACATGGAGCTCCGGGCCATCCCCACTGCCTAGCCTACCCTCCTCCCTCGGGCCGGTCCCTTTTTATACCCTCCGGAGCTGATTTATTATCACTGGTCTAATATTATATTGGTTCCACTTTTCCATCCAGGTCAAATAGAGAGTTCTTGTATCATATCCTAGGGGAAGTCATAAAAGCTGGAGCGACGACTCTCAATATCCCGGACACCGTTGGATATAATCTTCCTAATGAATTTGGGAAGTTAATTGCTGATATAAAGGCAAACACTCCTGGAATTGAAAATGCTATCATTTCCACTCATTGCCATAATGACCTTGGTCATGCGACTGCCAACACAATAGCGGTACCTTTTCCTTTTTTTATTTATTTATATTATATTATTGTATAATTTATTATCATTGGTCTAATTCTAAACTTCCTTCGACTTAACTTTAGGGTGCTTGTGCTGGAGCACGGCAGTTAGAGGTTACTATTAATGGTATTGGTGAAAGAGCCGGAAATGCTTCTTTGGAAGAGGTGAGCACTGATGTCCTGGTCACAGTATCAGCTGACAGTAGCTTACAACATATATAGTCTGATGGGTTTCAGAGAGCAATCTGAATTGGTCTGGTTAGGTGTTTTTACATGCCTAATATTTTCTGAGCTCCTTATCCGGTTGTCATGGCAATTAAAAGCCGCAGAGAACTGTTAGATGGTCTCTACACTGGAATCGATTCTCGACATATCACTTTGACGAGCAAAATGGTACAACAATCGTTTCCTCTCTTGTTTGTTTTCCTTTTGGTCTCTTATACATTGACCGATTTTTGGCGCAAATGCTCTAATTATTCTAGGTACAAGAGTATAGTGGACTTCAAGTACAACCACATAAAGCTATTGTTGGTGCCAATGCGTTTGTTCATCAAAGTGGAATTCATCAGGTATACATATTTTCAGTCTCTCCTTGCTACCATCAACCTATTGCAATTGCAGTAGTGGTGGGTAGATTGTTTTAAATAAAACAAATAAATAGCATTGTTGCTTTTCACTTCCTTGCTAGTTTGTTCTCAACTGCTAAAACTTATCTATATATTGCAAATAATTATTTTCACCATTGTGATGGATCAACTTGTGGTTTCACGCTCTTTCGTTACTCTGTGCCTCTATGATACTTAAATTTGACAATGGTTGCCCCTTTGGAAATTGGAATGCGGGATTTTCCATGCTTCCTGCAAAATTCTTGCATTTCAAAGGGGTCGAACTATTCTCCTTAAACCGTGATTTTTTTAGAGTAGAATGATCCTTTATGTTCATTTGCATTGTTTTGTAGGATGGGATGCTTAAATATAAAGGAACTTACCAAATTTTATCGCCTGATGATATTGGTTTAACACATGCAAATGAATTTGTTATTGTTCTTGGGAAACTCAGGTATCATGCAACACACCTATCCCTCTTTAGTTCAATTTCTCAGGTATTCTGCTGTGATGTCTCTCCGGGAGACTTCTTTCATCTATTTTTGCTGATTCAGTGTTCATATAAAGGAGCTCCAAATGCTTAAGATTTTGATCACTTTTCCTGGAAGAAATTTCTGATCAAATATTTAGTCTTTAATTAAGCTATCCATGTATTGGGATTACGCTTCTAAAATTCTTAGATTAGTTGAATTGGGTATTATGTGCTAAATACAGTTAGGCAGAGGCATACATCAATAAATTAGATCAAATTTGAGAATCTCATACATACTAATATTTTCTGTTCTTGCTTTTCAGCGGAAGGAATGCTGTGAGATCTAAGCTAGTAGAGGTACAACTTAGATGTTTTGGTTCTTCTGTTCAAGTTCTGTTTTTCTGTTCCTGTTCCTGTTTTTTTTTTTTTTTTTTTCACGATGTGATCTTCATTGTTCAAATGTAGCTTGGACATGAAATCGGTGACAAAGAATTTGAAGACTTCTTTATCCGCTACAAAGAGGTTGCAGAGAAGAAAAAGGTGACTCTTTTTCTAAAGCATACTTAGACTATTTCTTATGTGACCTTCCTTTTTGGGCCATGCCACCTTTTATTATTACCCAAAATATCATCTCCATCATTTTAACCTTTAACCTTTCAAAAATTACGTGCATTTGTTAATAGCTTCCGCCTTACTTTTTGGGCTATGTCACCTTTTTCCTTTACATTTTTATTTGATCATTACATTTTCCCTGGAGGGCTAATTGCTTCCATGTTCTGTTTTATTCGTCAAACCTTATATTATAACATGCTAACATGTACATTCTCTACACATGGAAACTAACCAATTTGTTCACAATTTGCAGTGCGTAACTGATGAAGACTTAGAAGCGTTATTGTCAGATGAGATATTCCAGCCTAAGGATATTTGGTCCCTTGCAGATGTACAGGTATAGTATCTGAGCTGCAGTTTACTAAACTTTGGTTAGCAGAAATGTGATATGCTAAGTTTGAAATGTGATTCATCCTTTTTCAGGCAACATGTGGTACACTTAGTTTATCTACGGCAACAGTGAAATTGATAGGACCAGATGGAGAGGAGAAAATAGCATGTTCAGTCGGAACAGGTCCAGTCGATGCAGCTTACAAGGCTATTGAGCAAATAATCCAGGTTTGTTGCCACCACAATTTTGATCTTTCTTGCACTGATACACTGCTATTTTTTTTTTAATAATGATGCTGTTTTTGAGTCTTTTTCTTGCACTAGTACTCTTCTTCAAACGTGCACAAATATGAATGTTGCATTTCCTTTTAGAAATAGAAGTACTCTTTTTTCGACAAGGACTAGAAATACCTGTACCTAACCTGGGTTGTCTCCTATATTTAATCATCTACCACAATATTGAGTATAACATGGGTTGCCTCCTATCAGTCTGGAGTAGAGAAGCACTAATGGACTATAACTGATGCAGGCAGGGATTGTACCTAACTTATCAGATTCACTTATTCTGTTTCTTTGACTACTGAACGATCACAATGAACAGAAATCTTATTGGACTAACAGTCTGCAGATTCCAACTGTTCTCCGAGAATATAGTATGACATCAGTCACAGAAGGCATTGATGCAATTGCAACAACTCGAGTCGTTGTCACTGGAGATGTGAGCATCAACGCCAAACATGCCCTGAATGGCCACTCTTTCAATCGCTCCTTCAGGTTAATAACAGTCCTCTGAATTCTGTTTCCATTTGTTCCACGCTCTCTGCTACTCTGTTCTACTCTCTCATCGCATCTCTGTGTCTCTCGACTTCAGTGGGAGCGGGGCATCCATGGACATTGTGGTGTCCAGTGTCAGAGCTTACCTGAGCGCCCTGAACAAGATTTGTAGTTTCGCTGGCGCCGTGAAAGCCAGCAGCGAGGTACCCGAGACCGCAAGCGTTCGGAGCACAGAATGAGCAGTAGCGTTCCTATTGGTTCTCATATGGGTTAAGCGATGTCAGGAGCTTAACCAACTGTTCAGAGTGACATTTCGTTCAAGAGTTATGCAAGGATTATTGTCCCTTCAGCTTACGACAGGCAGGAAGTATTGAGACTATGTAGTGTACAATGTGTATCTCACATACCATACTCGTGGCCAGTGTGTATCATATATGAACCATAGAATCTGTATTTCGGAGGTACTCTGTGGCCAAAGAAAGATGAGGCCATTTATAATCCTTGATGCTTATAGCCTGTAAACATTAGACATTGAAAACATGAGGATTAGAGGTGAACCTTATCCGCTCGCGTCCCCCACACGGGCGGCGGGCGGCGAACCTAGCCGCGCCCACCACCTTCCCCTCCCTCCTTCCGCCCGCGCGCTGCGGAGCTGGCCGCCGCCAAAGCCGCGCGCCGGCCGGGATGGCGGCGGCGGGCGTTTTCTTCCGGCGGAGACGGGCGCGACGGCGCTGCGGGCGGCGTGGGTGCCGCCTCGCGGCGCGAGCTGTGTGGGGCTCGCCGAGGTCGCCCGGCCGCGCCATGGCGGTCTTGGCCCGGTACCCAGGCGGCGCGGGGATGGCGACGGCGGCGGTCTCCTCCCCTCCCGTCGTCTTTCAACCCGACGCGCGACGTCCGGCTTCCCCGCGACTGGGCTGGCGGATCCGCTCCCGGTCGGGCCGGATCCCGGCCGGCAGGTCGAGGGCGGCGCTCGGTGACCGCAGGGGGGCGTACTCGGTACTTGCATGGCGGAGCGGCGTGCTGGCCGGGGATCGGATCCCGGTCCTTGTGGCGGATCCGGGCCTCTTTGGGCTGGGGGGGGCGTACAGCGTTGGCGGGGGCCTCTTCGGCCGAGCAAGGCCTCCTTCTTGTGGATGGCGAGGTCCCCGGGCCGGACACTCGGTGCCGGTGTGCGGGCGGGTGGATCGCCTTAGATCGGTGGTGGTGCCGGCGATCGCGGCGGCGGCGGTGGCGTCTTGTGGTGGCTCGGCCTCCTCTGCGGCGTTGAGGGTCGGCTTCTCTCCTTTGTCGCCCCTCCCCGATGGCCTAGCTGCAGCGGCAGCCTTGGCTGCTATGGCGTCGCCGCGGTGGCGCGGTCAAGATGATGGCATCGGCGTTGGCGCTAGCGGCAGGTGGACACGCGAGCGGCGGAGCGATGGCTGGTTTCTTCGGCATGTCGCCTTGCCAATGGGGGTGGCTAGCGTAGCTTTTTGCGGCCGCGGAGCAGCCGGGCGCGTCGATGCCCCTTTGGCGAGGCTCTTCGCAAGATGACCGCAACGACGACGGTGGCGTCAAGCAGGAGTCCGGAATCTCGGCCGACGCCCGAGCCGGGGAATCTTGGGGCAAAAGCCCGGCGACGGTGATACACCGCGGGCGCCGCTATCTCCGTTGGGGGCGTCGCGTCCCCAGTTCTTCCGGGTGAGAACCCGGTCCGGTGGATGAGCGACGGCGACGCCGAACGTCGTTACCTTCATGAAGGCGTCGCATTTGTGGTTACGGCGTGGCTAGATTTGCTCCGGACTTTATTTTTCTTCGGTTGTCGTTCTCTCATTTGTATCTGCGTGAGGTTGGTTTTTGGGCCCGGTTTCCCTCATAAACCGGGTCAATTGTTGCTTCTTTCACTTAATGATATCCGGGCGGAATACCGGGTTGTTTCAAAAAAACATGAGCAGGAGCTCGAAACGCCCGGGAGGGTGAACCCATAGTCACCGCAGTTCGGAACGGACGGATCGGGAACGCGACGGTCGAGGAACGAGGAACAACAATTTTGATGCATTTTTACACTGGAACGAAAATGTTCCGTGTTCCCATCCCCCGAACGGCGTTCCCGGAACGTGGAACGCTGGGTCGTTCCGTCCCCTAGTGACTAAGGGGCGAACCCCAGCAGCCCCCGCCCGCCCGCCCCATCTTGTCCGCCTTGCCGCCACCGGGATGCCCGGCGGCAAGCGAGGATGGTGCGCCTGGGCCTCACCTTGGCGACGCCCGGCCTCCGGCGTGGAGGAGGAGGCATGAAGCCGAGGTCGGCCACGGCGTTCGCCGGCAGTTCCGTCTTCGGCTTGCCGGATCCGGCCATCCCACGAGCGGATCGGCGCCCTCGCCGCTCCCTGGCGGGAGCTGCCTTTTCGGGGCGACAACGACCGTCGGGGCGGAGGCGGGGTTCTCGGGCGCCTCTCTGCGTGCGGAGATGCTCAGGTGGCTGGTGGCCGCCCCTCCTCTCTGCAGTCCCTTCCGGTACACCCACTCCTAGGCTGGTTCGTGCACCGCCATCCGCCGCCGGTTGGCGTCGGGAGTGTGTTGCCGGCGGTCGGATCCGGGCATTCCATGGCTTGATCGGCTGGTTGGTGGTGGGGGCGGGGCAGGCCCTCCTCCCGCGGGGCCATTTGCTCATCGGTCATCGGCGAGGCGTGGTCTCACGTCTTCTTGACTTCTTTGTTGGCTGCTTCTATGGCAACTAGTGCTACAATGACTCCATCTCGGTCTGTTCTCGGTGGTTCTCAGAGCGTTGCGGGCGATGGTCGGCCGCGGGACGTGCCGGGCGGTGGGGTGTGCCCGTGTTCTTCGTGATGCGTGTGCAGGTCCAGCTGCAGCATGGTTCGCGTTGTTTGGCCATGGGCTTTGCCGGCAATGGGGCTGCGTGACCATGCACGTCGTCCCCTACGTGTTGCTCTCCGATTGTAGGAGGGCTTGGCCGCCATTTTGGGGAGGGGCGGCGCTGTGACAGCGTCGGCCATGATAGGTTTTTGGGTGATAGCTGTTATTGGTGTCGGTGCGCGCCTCCCACCTCGTGGGCGAGTCCGGCCGTGGCTCCGTGTGGTGTGGCGGTGACCAGTACCTCTCCTCCTACGGGCGAGGACACTCGCCGGTCGCGCGCTCCCTCCGTCGCGGCGAAGTCCCGGAGCGGCTCGCACGGTGTGGCGGCGACCGACATGCGTGGGATGCTTGTCGGGCGCGCTCCCATTGTCGTGGGCGAGTCCGTTCGCAGCTCGCTAGCGGTGTGGTGGCGGCCGACAACGCCTACTTCTTCCGGGCGAGGGCGCCGCCGGTGCGCGCCTCCCTTCACGGGCGAAGTCCATCAATGGCTCCGTGCGGTGTGGCGGCGACCGGCAGCCACCCTTCTTCGTCTTGGCGTCGGTGCTTGCCGGTGCGCGCCTCCCGCCTTCGTGGTGTGGTGGGGACCGGCTACCACCTAGGTTCCCTTGGTGGTGGGTCTTCGGAAGCAGCGACAAAGGTTTTGGGCGAAAGCTCGGCTCAGCGACGAATTTTCCTTGTTGAAGGCGTCGAAGAATCTTTGCAATCGCTTCTCGACACGAGGGCTCGGGTGAAAGCCTAGCCGGGCTTTGCTTGGGCGATGATGATTACGATATGGCGTCATTCACCTCCCTAGAGGCATCGTTGATGAGCGCTTGTGTCTTGGTGTAGTCTCTCCTCTCGCTAGTGTTTTCTTTTTCTGTCGTTTTGCCACTTTTCCCCCTAGTGCTAGGGCGCTGTGTTGTTCTTTTCCTCTTCAAAACTTTGTAAATCTTATCGAGCCATGTTGGCTGCTTTGAATATAAATTCAGGTGGGGAACGCCTCCCCCGTTGAAAATTCAAAAAAAAAAAAAAACATGAGCGCTGAATAAAGGATGCCCGAGATAGATACTGTGATCCATCATCCGTATGAGTGTTGTGATGGCAGCTTGAATATTTGTAGATTGCAGCTCTTATATCTTCCTAGTATGTGTTTGGTTTTCTGGGACAGGATGTTTGTTTGGTTTTGAGCAGGATGTTTGTTTCCAGGACAGGATAGCATTAGGCCAGAATATGCAGCATTAGGTCAGAATATGCAGTAGTTTTGGGCCTGTAGTCGTGCCTGGTACAATTCATTTATTTATTTATAAACTAAATCAGTAGCTAACAGTGCGCTTATGCTCACTGGTCCTATTTGTGTACTAAACAGTAAACACAGAAGCTGGACCAAATCCGTTTGTCCTAACTACGCCTCTCTGAATTTTGTACAGCTCGTGGAAGTACGTTTCTACCACACCAGCCTACCAATCTGCAACTTGTAAACCATAGTTTGAATAACAGGTGTGATGGAGTTTTTTTCTATCCACATAAACCCTCCAACCTGAACACGTACGGTTTAGTTTTAACCCCACAGGTGGGGGGTTTAAGTGAAAAAAACCCACTTATCTTTTAGACGTTGGATCCAAATCCTGTGATCTTAATTGAAGTTTTTATTAGTTTGCACACGAAGCTGGTTTCTATAGCATACATTGTCTATTTAGAATGGATAGAGTACTGAGTTATGTAGCTGTCAAGATGATTCGTTGGTTTTGGCGAGTGTGTGTGTGGAGAGCCGGGAAAGGGGCGATATGTCCACGTGGCCACGTGAAGTGAAGGAGAGCATCGATGGCAACAAGGAAAGACAAAGACGACGCGTGGAGGCAAAGGCAAATAGCCCATATAGGCAATCAGCAAATCACATGGATATCGAATCGGCATGGGCAACAGCATCATATCTGCCTCCATGCGGCTGCTGGGATTGGGAAATGGGAACTTCGGGAGGAATGCATGGTACCGTATCGTATCGCCTTGATTTGGGGTTCTACCTCGTGCTGGCTTTTCCTATGTCCTGGCCTTGTTACATTTGGATTTGGACCATTTCCATACCCCACCCAGCACCTAGCTCGATCGCCCGGAGATATGGAAATATCTTTCGAATGTCAAGGATCAGTTGGCATACGTAGCTACTCCCTCTGTTTTCTAAGTGTCATATTAATTTGTCAAAGTCAAACATTGCAATCTTTGACCAACCATTTCTAAAATCCTTGTAGTTTCACAATATATGAAATTATATATTATTATAGTATTTCTCGTAATGAATCTAAAAATATAACATGAAACTATATACAATTTTTTAAATTAATAGTCAAAGATAAACACATTTGACTTAAGACAAACAAAATTAAATATGACACTTAAAAAATAGAGGGAGTATGATTTAAGAGTTTTTTCACAACCATTCATAGCATGCATATCATTAAGAGGGAAAATCAGAGTTGTTACAACTTACAAAATAAACAAAGGTCGGCCTAGAATGCGAGCAATACGCTACGGTCGCACAGAGTAATTCAAGAAATAAAGTGAAGCAAGGAGACAAATTGTATGTCGCCCCTTGTATTAGTTACCAAAACATGACCCTTAGCCTACACATTGAGCCTATACTTAGAGGTATGCTCCAGGACACTGTCTCACAAATGTATTGCAACTCTTTGAGCCATGGTGTTGGACTACGACGAAACAAAGATGAGTGAAGTGAGCACAAAGTCTCAACATTGTCATTGTTGCTCGCTCGATCTGGTCACATGTTGGATTGCAAACCAAAAAGTGAAATGCGCGAGCACTGAAGTCTCACCACCGTCACTCGACTCTTCCGACACACAATGTGTACACTTTGGAGCTTCTCCATGTGAAGGAAGGGTCTCATCATCCCCCACACAACGATAGACACCGACCCACACAAGGAGAAGAGAACACACGCACGGCGTGAGGTCGGTGGCCATTGTTAGGGATGCGGCAGTGAGTGCCTCAGGAGCGAACCACTCTCTTTGTTGATATGGTACCATGAAAGTAAGAGATGATTCACACAATAATTGATTGATTTACTAAAGGTTACATATATAGGCCAAACCTTTCCATATCTTAACAACCAGCTTATGGAAACAATGATCGGAAGACTACGAGACATGCCAAACGTAATCTAAATATAGTCTAATATACGTCTGCATTACTCATTTCATTCCAAATTTTAGTTTGTTTGATTTTTTTACCCTAAATTTGACCACTCGTCTTATTAATTTTTTTAAAACATAATCGAATTTAAGTCATTCTTAAGAATTTTTTTATTAATAAAGCATGTCACAAGAAAAAAATATTTTACATAAATTTTTGATCAAATCAAGTGGTTAAACTTGTGGTTGAAAACGTTAAACAAACTCTAATTTTAAACGGATTTATTATTAGTTATTAGTATTATAGTACAGAGAACAGGCAATAGCACGAAACAGGCCGACAAGATCATGCAATCGACGCCGATCATCTACCAAGACTTTTACAACAGACAACTTGTCACTTGTTACAGATCTCCAAGATTTCGAGGTTGGTGCGGCGGCCACTACTGGTATCAGTATCAGTAGTATCACCTCCCCAAATCCGACGATTTTAATTCCTGCCGATCAAGAAAAGCTACACGCATGCCATCCATCATCCAGACAACACCAGAATCGGAGACATGCATGATCAACGCATGTAGCCTAGCCTCATCACTCGAACAAGATACCTGTATTTATTCTATAATCCGTGAGAAACGAGCTTTGTGACTGTCCCTTGGGATTGATTACAAGCAATTGGCCACAGGGCAGCACAATCCAATCCCAGTTCTTTACTAGAAGAAAATCGCTACAGTTCGCCTAACTTTGAGGTCAGCACAGCACAGCGCACCTGATGAAGATTAGTACAAATTTGCATACTTTACCAGATCACCACAACGATCCGTATCTTTCATCCTTTCAGCAGGCCAGGGTCAGCACTATCATCACACAACAAGCTACTAGCTACTCCTACTAGTAGAGGACAAAAAACACCCCAAAAGAACTCATAAAACTAATACAGTCATATGCCCATATGATATGGTAGGGTAATAGCAGCACTATCAACAGTATGAAAAAGGCAGAGGGAACATAAGAAAATGGTGCTAGTGGATCCTTTCTGTGCATGTTGCTCTAGAATACTAGCACAACTGATTACAGAGAGAGAGAAAGGGGGTCACTGTCTCATGATACTCTGTCGTGTATGGAAGGAGTCAATTCGTGGCAAGATTTGGAGCAAATCTCAAAATCTGCTCCAGGATCTTGCTTTCCATGCGCTGCTGGGACTTTCTTAGTCATCACACCTTCTTTTCCACTCCTCCTTCGCTTTACTTTCCATGATTCCATCACATCACATCTCCACGAATCCTTTCATGTGCAGACACATGTATATATATACCAACCCAACCACACCACATCCTTCATCATTCAGAAAGCAAAGCCATTGCAAAAGCCTCTCTGCCCTCTGATGCCAAGCGCAAGCACGCACACCTTCAGCCTGAATTCTTCTTCTGCAACTCTTGCTTCCTGCAGCTCTGCTCTCTTGATTCGATCGGCCATGGCGGCAGCGGCGGTGGTGGCCACAGAGACTCCGTTCCATGTCCTGGCGGTGGACGACAGCCTCCTGGATAGGACGCTCATCGAGAGGCTCCTCAAGACCTCATCCTTCCAAGGTAGTCACCGGATTGGATTCTCATCCCCCGGCCTTTGCCAGCAGCTTCAGGCTCTACTACTCTGAATCTCAAGGTTTCTTTGGCTCTAATTTGTTTCTGAATATATGCATGCAGTGACCACTGTCGATTCAGGAAGCAAGGCGCTGCAGTTCCTGGGGCTCCATGACGACCACAGCCCTGTTCCTGTCCACACAGACCAGCTGGTAAGAAGAACAAGAAGATGGCTTCCTCTTCCTATGTGTTTTCCTAGATAGTCTGGAAAAAAATGTTTGTGATGTACAGTAATATTTGGTTTTGCTCATGCTCTGTATGTATGTGGATGACAATCAGGATGTGGCGGTGAACCTGATCATCACAGACTACTGCATGCCCGGCATGACAGGATATGATCTGCTCAAGAAGATCAAGGTAACTAATTTATATGGTGCTTTATTGGTATGATCCACTGAAGATAACAAGGCCTAAATAAGATGCATGTTTGGTTTATTCAATCAGGAATCGTCGTCTCTCAGAGATATCCCCTGTGGTGATCATGTCCTCTGAGAACATCCCTTCCAAGGATCAATAGGTGAGCAGTGAGCTACCACTCTGAGTCTTGTGGATCTAAGCAACAGTGTTTAAAAATCAAAGTAAAAAAAACATTAGTGAAAAGTTGAGTAGATTCAAATCAAGAAAACAACTTTATCATTTGAAAGCAAAAATACTTCTGCATGGCTGAGTTGGCTGACGGCCTGTTCTTGCTCAGAAACACTTCACCTTCAGAAAACCTTTTAGAGAGTTATATTCTTTTTTTTCTTCTTCCATGTATGGAGACATACACAAATAATAAATGAATAAGTTTAGGACCAAACTGGATATGGAAATCTCTCCAAATCCTTAATAATCCGTTGCTACATGTGTTGTGTCATAATAGAGGAACGAACCACCACATACATGACAGGTCACACCGTCCTTGTATATTATATATATCTCGGCCTGGTCGGTGTAAAATAAACACCAAAAAAAAGAAAGATATGAAATGATACGCAGTTCGATCTTGTGGATCTTTCCATATCGCCGTATCCATGAAACAGGTCTATTGATGCAGACAGGCCACTAAGCGCCACTGACCACTAATTACACAGTACACCAATGGGAGGGCACTAAAGTCAAAGAAAGAATCAAAAGATATTGCTGCTCTTTCGACAAAAAAAGAATAAAAAGATATGACATATCCATAAAAGCAAAATGTAAAGTTTCTTTTAGAAAAAAAAACACAAGTTGCAAGAGTTGTTTCTAAAAAGCATATCATGCTTTATATAACTCAAAAAAAAGCATATCATGCTTTATATATATGATCAAAGGAATAAAAAACCTGACAGTTCTTTTGAAATTCTGAATCAGGTGCCTGGAGGAAGGAGCTGATGAGTTCTTCCTAAAACCAGTACAGCTATCAGACATGAACAAGCTCAAGCCCCACATACTGAAAAGCAGATGCAGAGAGCACTGTCACCAGGAACAGCATCAGCAAAGTGACAGTAACAGTGAAGAATGCAGTAACCCCACTAGCAACAGCAGCAGCAGCGATAGCAGCAGCAACCGCAAGAGAAAGGCAGCAGACAACAAAGAAATGTTGCCCCAGGCAAACAACAGATCAAGGCATACTTAGCTGCAAACTGACTAGTACAGCTAACCATTTTTTTTCTGTTTCCCTTGGTCATTTGCCTTATACCCAGTTTTTGGCCTACTGATCTGTAACGTAGATGTTAGCACTAGATTTGCAAAATATAATGGAATATGTAAACGGATACTGCTTGAGCCGATTCAAGTGATTCTGCAACACAATTTCCCTATTTCATTTATCAGAAAACCAGCTGATGTAACAGCATAACAGTAACAGGGCATTGGACACAGCATGTGCCAAAGCCGTTTCGCAAAAAAAAAAAAAAAAAAAAAAAAACATGTGCCAAAGCCAAGAAACATCTGAATCTGATTCTCAGATAACTTATAATGGGATTTGCTTTTACTATTTCTAAACTTTATTAGTCTGGACACAAATATTCACACAGGACAGGACATTATAGTAGTCAGTAGGGAAGTAACTTAGCTGGGATACGACTTTTACCAACAGCAACAGCTAACAGCAAACATCATCCCTACAAAGTAGGGTGCTTACACTGGCTTACAAGAGCATCATCATCTGCTTGGAGGTGATTGTTACCAACTTATGAGAAACTTCATTCACAGAAACGCTCAGGCCCCTCAGAAAATACACCAGTATGTCACATGGGTAAGCTTGCTGTCATATGTAACTTTAACAATAGCTCCTTTGCGAAAGCCATGGTAGTGAGCAACTGCATCACTCTCCAGCATGCGAGGTATCTGAAAGATACAAGCACCAATTTCAGTAAATTTGCATGAAATTACTTTGCAACAATTTGAGCTAGCTTTACCAAAAGAAATTTCGGAAACAACCAAGCTAATAACAAGCATAAATTTGCAATGCAGGGATGTTAGGACTCAGTAGCCAAAATAAATGAAATGCAGTATCCCCATGACAACTAATAATAAACATATTTTTGACATATGTTTTAGTCTCTGATTTGCATATCATTTCATTGTGTAAGGAGCCTACATTATGTAATAGGAACCCACATAAATACAAAGTGACATAAAATTTTCATTTGCAGTTTTCTTTCTATATGATAGAAGTAGTCCCCTTATGAAAATACGGGAGGATCATCAGTTTGAATCCCATCAATGTACATATTGAGCAATGAGAAATTCATAAAGAACAAGAACATTGTGAGAACAATATAAATGATACAAGTCACCAAATTATTATCAATATTTTCATTTGCTGAGGGCACTCAGCATGGTAAACTTCATAATTTATTGACAATCTCAATCATCACATGCAGAAAGCACAATAAGATATTGCAGTGTCTGTTATGGCCGTGATCATGTTGCACACAAAATCAAGTGCTGAAATTATGGTGTTATACACAGCAACTCAGCATGCGTCATGAAAAGCATCAGCCGACAAGAGCACCAGGCTGCATTATTGCATAGCACCGATGACTCCAAGTGGCAGTGTAACAAATCAGTAGGAAATTTAAAAGTAACTTCAACAAATTATAACAGGAACATGTGAGTCCACGTCATTTTTTTTTTTGACAACATGAGTCCACGACATTGTAGTCCTTCAGGAGCTTGACCTTCTCCTCTCCAGTTAACACTTCATTGAGATTGTCCTTACCTAAATCATATGATCTCTGTGCTGTGTTATTGCAACTGTTCATGATGCTTATGGTGGAGTGCCGTTTGGCTTTATTGTAACTAGTAGGACTCTCCGCGCGTTGCTGCGGAAAGTAGGTAGCTTTTGTTAAAGGATTCTTTTGTAAATCACAATTAGTTGGCAAAAGAATTTAATGACCATAAGTAATAGTTTCATCGTATCATCTCATCTCGACAGGGACATGAGCTTAATTGAGAGAATACAAACAACATTGATCCACACGATTGCATCGAGTATTTCCATTCAGAAAGACACAAAGATAAAAAAATGTATGAAACAGACAAAAAATTCATTGGAATATAGATTATTTAAACTTTTGTGTTAACTCAAAGGTTAAGTAATAATGTGCACAAATATATGTTGCATAGATGTCAACTTGCGGTAATAAAATAAAAGACATGTAATTATTTATTTTAGTGAGTCCTTGGTAGCTGATGTATTCCTTTAACTTTTTTGTTCATGGCGATGGTGAGAACAATTTGTAATGCTACCTGTATTAATAGTCAGTATAATATAAATGTTAGATATTATATTTGATTGAGTGTTGAGAGTTTTATCGTTTTTAATAATTTGTGAAGTACCTCTCACTGTGTCTTTTGGTGTTTTCCTTGAGGATCAATTGGAGCCACCTGGTTAAGATCAAGCTTTCATTTTGCCTTTGAGCTTCTGCAAAATGGAAGAAATAACATGTGCTGTGAGCCATACAGTGGGGGCCCTTAACCTTGAACATGCTATAAAATGTTATAAGAGGCATACAATGAGCCATATGTTGGGAGATCTTATAGCATGGTACGTTAATCTTGAACATTCTATAAGAGCCATATGGTCCGTTAACCTTGAATATGCTATAGATATACTACATACAGTAGGTAGGTCCATCTTATGTTGCCAAATGATAATGCATTGGATATAAATTAAAAAAATATATAGGCACATGTATTCCTCGCTAAGTGATCATTGAGTTCCTCTATTTTCAAACTGAAGCAATATATACTGGATGTGCATCAAGATCGTGCAGTCAGATGCACATAGGTTTAGGTGATAAAGAGGAAAGTCTGAAATGAGGACCAGATCAGATAACCCGTTGGCAGAGGCAGGGCAGAAAAGAAACTACCTAAAGGCCCATCGCATTCAGATAGTTGGCAGCATTGAGGCAAAAATTAAGAGAGAAAGATATATATATCTATAATCTCTTAATTGTCTCATATTTTCCACCCTTCTTAATCAAAGGACCCTTATGAGCTGTAAAGTTCAAGATGGCAGTAAAAGTTGTACTTATATATTATAAAACAGAGAAATTGGACTACAAATCAATAGAACATGAAACAAAAAAGCAAGATCAAAAGTGCTAGAACCATGCTATTTTTTCTGAGCCCAGAACCATAGTATTTTTACATCAAACTACATGGGGTACATTAGTTTTAACAACTGAAGAGAAAAGTGTTGCAATATCTGAATGGATTGTGTGAAGAAAGAAAGTCATAGGCCTTGGTTTCATATTTGAGAAAGGCATCCCAGAGATACTATTTTTACCGTATGAAATGAAGATAACAACAGTGGGGTTTGGGAAACATCAGAGAATAGGATCAGCTCATGCTTGCATTCAATGGTATAAAACTATCTAGTAGATAGAAGGTTTGTACTCGTGCGCTTACGCTGTCTCTGGCCGTGCAAACATAGCAAAATATGGGTTGGAGTGTTGAGCTAGGCATCATTCCAATAGGTTGAACCAAATCAGGTTTTCGATGAGGTAGAAACTGTGAAGAATCGTTTACCTGTCCTGGGCTGACGATGACTGCATAGTTTCAGTAGATGGAGCTTGAGGATCAATTGGAGCCACCTGGTTAACATTGAGATCTTGTTTTGCCTGTGAGCTGCTGTGAAACAATCCTATGGACTGCGAAAAAAATCCACACAGGACGGAGGGAGAGCTGCAGGTATCTGCATGATCATATACTTTCTTTATTTCCTGTACTTTACTTACATATTGATTTAATCCTTCTAAGAAAATTTAATTTTATAGTTCAGTTTCGTCAAGAGATCAATCAAATGCAAGTATAAAAAATGATTTCATATGTAAGCTTGTAAGTAATTAGTTTTCCTAATAGTTTGCGGGACAAATCCTGAACAAAGCTCAATGCCCTTCAACTTCATCTCTACTTACAAATTTACCTAGAGAATAGAAACATTTAGGTCCTATAATTATACAATCTGACTTAAAAAAACAGAAATTCAGTTGTATAAGAGATTTACGTGAGCCTCTACTACATTTGAGCAAGATTATTTGTGAAGTATGTTTCACAGTTCACAGATCAAATAGTGTTGGTGCAAGCTCAAAGTAAATTCGATCGTTTATGTTGCGTTACATCAGCAAACACATATTTTGTTACCTGTTGCTCCTATATGTCAAACCCTTTCGAGCTCATGTGCCAAGACAAATCAAAGGAGGGCCCCTACCGATACAGGGTCAACCAAGTTAATGAGCACTTACAATATGTTAATTTACAAAGGTGAAAACAAATATATCCATCTACCGCTAATGCTTCCATCCAACAACAGTGCAAATTAAAATCTAAATTCCGAACTGTAAGAAAGTGGAACGTTGATCTAATCTGCAGAACCAAATAATTGGCTAAGCTAAACAGACCACAGGAATCTACAACTTCTGAATTCGGATCTGGATTGCGTAACCTGATCGCTCATCCAAACTTTAAAATATGCAGAAATTAATAGATGGGACCGACTGAACTCACCGGCTAGATCCTCCGAGCCGCAGAGCAGCAACGTGCTGCGTCCTGAAATCACCGATCTGCGGCACCCCAAAAAACACCCCAAAATCAACGAAAAGAATTTATGTATGATGTGCCCTGCAAAATTAGAGGGTATTGTTCATCATCGTGGATGCCAATCATTTCAAATTTGGAGACCATTGAAGAAGAACGCACCTGTGTTTGCGATGGGGCTGAGAATTTGAGAGGACATAGTTATGGAGCGTACCATATAAATCATAGAAGCCATGTAACTGAAGAGGTCGGCCATTCATGGAGACACAAATGCTGTTGAGAAGAGGAAGAGGTAGGAACGAAGGAACTGAAGGGAAGTTGAAGTGGACGGACGGCAAGGCGCATCTCAGGGCCTCAGCAGATAGGGCTCCGCCAGCACCTCCAGGGGACATGCGCCGGGAGGGACATGAGGTTCACGGCGCCGCAAGGGGTGAGCGCGCATGGGGAACGGCGAGAGTGACGGCACCGCGATGGGATGCGCACAGACGGGAACGGCGGCGGGTACGCGCGACCGGGGAAAGCGGACAGGCGGGGAACGACGGAGCTGGATGACGGGCGGCAAACGAATGTGGACATGGACTGCGCGGATGGGGAACGGCGGCGGGCACACGCGGGTGAGGAAAGCGGACGGACGGAAAACAAAGCGCTGGATGACGGGCGGGGAACAAATGCACACGGTACAAAGGCAGTTTCTGGTGACGTGGCTTCACCACAGGCCAGGAAATTACTAAGTAGGAGTTTTTCATATAGATGGTTTAGATGTTGGGCAACTGGGTTCTCTAGATGGGGTTGATATTTGTTGCCCCACTGTTTTTCTCTTCTAAGTCGAAACTTATGACCCAGGTCTGTCCAATATCAATCATTGGATCTGGCGTATTATGTTTTCGAAAAGGACAGGCTCATTTGCCAAATCCTATGCTAATACCATATAATTTTTTCCATGTATTTTATAATTACATCCAAGCTATACACTATTTCACCACATGGATGCAATAATGTAACACATGGTAAATCTGGGTTTGGAAAATAAACTGGCTCAGCTGGTTAATCCAGACTCCAGATCGGTGAACTCTGTAAAAGCGAAACAAGTTATCGCAGTCAGGCCATCCAATTCTCACTTTCTCAAGTCTCTAGCCAAGCATTTGAGCAAATGCAAGGCCTGCTATAGCAGATATGTATAGCACACATGCATAGCAGGCCCTTAGATCGAGAAGTCCTTTCGAAATCCTCGTCTCAGCTTAGACAAAAGGTTTTATAGAGCTTTCAAAAAGGCAGATGCAACACAAAGGGTTTACTGAAAAAGGAAGAACAGAGCACCCCTTCTGACACTGAAAGTCCTGGTTACCGCCTCAGGAATGCTGGACCTGCCTAGGTTGTCATGGACCAGCACCGCTAGGCGCCTCCAGATCCTGCAGTTCTTCAGAGGTATCATTTTCCCAAATTAGCTATAAATCAGATTACAATACCTACTAGGCTACTACAGATTTGGTTTGCATTCCTGCCTTCCTAAATAGTTCCTTGATCAAACATGAACACTGAAGTGTCTGAGCCAAGACAACTCAATCATTGGATCTTTATTTTGGCAAATTAGGTGACAAACATGTTGCAATGTCTGTGACACAATCTCAAAAAGAAATGCAGCTGGGTACCGCAGGATGAAACTTCGCCTAATATATATTGCTACTGTAGTATATGTAAGTTATATGGATGCTACTTCAGTATATATACATTACATGGATGCTCTGGGCAGAAAGAAATGGTGGCAATGCAGGGGAACAGTCTGAACTCTGAAGGCACATTTCCCAGAGTTCTTTCAGAAAGCACAACCACATCATGTAGGCCTCTCAGGACTCAGGACAGAGATTGCAAAGAGTCAATGTAGTGAAGGAGGGTGGGGGTTTGTCGCTTGGTATCATAAGCTGACTATATTCAGCTGCAGCATGCTAGTAGCTACTCTCTTCAAAATCTAAAGTGTGCACATAAGCTATATTGATGAAGAGCCTAGCTTGCTTGTTAGCCTTTTTTTTTTTTGACAGTGGCAGGACCTTGAGCTGTCAGTAACTATTCCCTCTATTCATCTTTGGTATGGCTTTCAATGGCATGTAGTTCTTGGAACCTGAGGAAGATCACCTTGTATTCAATTAACAACCTGTGTTGTAAACATCCTGTAGACTTACTTTCTGAAATGCATGAACTAACTCTTGCTGGTATAACAACTTCTATTGCTCTAACCAAAACTACCACTGAAACAGTAACAAGAAGCTTACACTTGGTCTAAATATGTTTTAAAATCAGATGATTTCATCATGAGACTAAGGACTAAGTCTTCTTAAACAAGAGTAGGAAAACGAAAATACAGTTTTTTCAGCAAACACAAAGGCTATTGCTCTAAAAACATAATGCCTAAGGATGCAGGCAGATATAAAGATGGCACTGATTGCAAGGAGACCCCTCATACATATAATTCAAGAAAATAAAATCAAACTTGCTTAATTCGCAACACTAAAATTATAAAGACAAGAAGATCTACCATATACATACTACAGGGTAGATAAGAAACCATACCTTAACTTCTCTAGATTGATGACACCTCCAAATCAATTTCAAGTAAAACTAAGCACAGCATAGCACATCCTAGTTAAGGTTAAGACTCCATTATCTATTTAGCCCTGTTGGTCTTCTGCAGTTTGAGTTCGATCCTGATGGCAGTCCTTCAATTCTGAAATGACACTCACAGTATTATATTTTTCGTGACAGTGTCAGTCTTAAGTCTTAACTGCCTTCTTCAACATTTGTGTGAACAGATTTAATACATCCTCTATCCTACCGGTTTCACAGTAGCTATCAATCAAGGTTTTATAGGTAGCATCATAGGGTTTGAAGCCCATAGAGCACAACGCATCAAGTATTAAAGGTAACAGCATCAGGTTTCAAGCCAATCAAGAGCATATCATCACGGAGCTTCATCACTTCGTCCACTTCACCAGCTAAGAAATACCCACGAATCATTGTACTATAGGTAACAAGGTCAGGTCGTATTCCACTTTGTACCATTAGATTTTTGACATTGTTCATTTCAACAAGATTGCGTTCGGTAGCATACCCATGAAGCAGAGTCCTATAGGAGGCAACATTGGGTTTTTCACCACTCTGAATCATAGAATTAAAGATCTCTCTAGCTTCGGACCAACATCCAAATTTACAAAGATAGTTTATCAACATATTGCAAGTAACAGCATCTCTGGACATTTCTTTGACTTTTCTGACTACCTCTTCATTGAACTCTCCCAGAGAAATTAGGCCATGGTATATGTAGTGCAATCAGGCATAATATGTTGGTCAATCATCTGCCGAAAGGACCTCCTTGGTCGTGTGCACTGCTTCAATCTTGCATAGGCCATCAATGATTGAGTTGCAAGTCACAAAATTTGGTTTGATCCCATGACCAAGCATTTCACGAAACAGTACGTGAGCTTCCAACACCTTGCCCCTTTTTTAAAGAATCCATCGATTATGGTGTTATAAGACACGGCGTACATCAGGTCGGCAGCCGAGCTCAGGCATCCGTCTTGAGCACAATATCTATTACGTCACTGGTCCTCCCTCGGCGCGAGGGCGCCGAGTAGGGGCATGAAGGTGATGGCATCTGCTCTGAGTCCTGTCTTGAAGATTTCGCCCAACCGATGTTCAAGCAGCACACATGGCAACAGGCCAACAGCAGTTGATGAGGATGTTGTAGGTAACATCGGTTGGAGCCACCTTGTTGGCGCCCGCTCGGGCCATGTGGTTGAACATGGACAAGGCGGCGTAGGGCCGTCGTCGCGGACGGTGGAGGAGATCGGGCGCGCGGCGGCGGTGACGAGCAGCTGGTTGAGGGCGCATATGGGCGGGCCTCGCCGCAGGAAGCAATTCGTCAAACAGGTCGACTGCGTCCGCGAGGCCGAGGTCCCCCGAGCGGTAAGACTTTCCGATGTACTGCTTGAGCTCCCGGGACAGGCGGCGGCGGTCGGCCCTCCACACTTCCGCCGCCGCCGCTCCCGATCCCAAACCGGCCGGTGGTGGGGGACGCCTTTGGATCGATGGGAGCAGCACCTCGTGGCGTGTGGCCTCAGGGATGAGACTTCGAGCCGGCGCCGTCCAATGATCCACCTCGGCTTCTTCGACGATCAAGGCGGGGGCCGTCGCGCTTCGGCGGCATTCGGCTTCGCGGTTGGACCCACCCACACACCTCGCACGCTCCGGATTCGGTGGGAAATGCAGTGCAGCTCGCTCTTTGGGTTGGTCCGCACAGCGCGGCGGTGGCGGTGTACCGGTGTGAGAGTG
The DNA here is from genome assembly GCA_015847255.1 of Hyparrhenia diplandra. Taxonomy (NCBI): domain Eukaryota; kingdom Viridiplantae; phylum Streptophyta; class Magnoliopsida; order Poales; family Poaceae; genus Hyparrhenia; species Hyparrhenia diplandra. The sequence continues at coordinate 90,781 of JADLZK010011796.1, forward strand.
GGGAACGAATTGAAATTACTCCGTCGTTGGAAGCGCCGGTGGCGGCAGCTCCGCGGTGGTGGCGGTGTACGGTTCGCGGCTGGGCTCTGGTGGCTGAACCAACCGAGGCAGAGAGGCTATTACTATAATATTATTGGACCTATCGGCCCTCCCATAGCCGATAGGCACAGGATAGGCAGGAAGACTGATCACGTGCTTGGGAGGAGGTAAAGAAAAACAAAAGGAAAAGAATTTTATTTTTTCCAAAAATGAGGGCTACTAGATTACTCGAGATTTTTGACTCCATAATTGAAAGGAAATTGGTTGAGCGCCAGACAAATTTGGGGTGTTATGTACATACTTTCAACTGTAGAAATACTGAGACGAGGATCCAAATTTCTTCAAAATGAACAGGAAAAGAAAAGAGAGAAGCCAACCATGAATTGTAATATTTGACTGTCTGTTGATACTTGTAGAATAATGTTGGATTTACCAAGTTCGTCTCATGTTGATGTTGATCTTGTGCTCACATTCTGCAAACCAAGCTTATACTAGCATGCAAACATATTACAAATTAATGAGTTGAGTAAACTTGTGCTCTGTGGAGCCAACAATCAATGTGCACGTCATTGACCGATGAGTTTTGTTGTCATTTTACTGCACAGACCTGCAGCAGTTTCAGAAGATGTAACAAGTCTCGTTGCATGATTTGAGAAGATTTCAGAAAGCTTTGCTTTAAATGTCTGAAGAATTTGAGGGAGAGCTGAAATATTTTGTGCCAGAATTTTTTTCAATATATTGGTAGGAAGATGAGGAGGGTTTCAAACCCAAAAAGCAAGACAGGTAGAAGCTCTAGTAGGCTTGATGTTGGATGTGTACTGTTGCCTGGTCACTTAGTTCCTGCTGGAGTGCTGGCTATGTTTTTTTTAAAATCCGGCAAGCGGCTTTGGTTATATTAAGAAGGAGTAGCATACAACAATGGCAGCGAGAGCGCCGGACCCCCAACCCAGCCCTAGGCCGACTCGGGGGCTTTGTTACAAAGTTGATTACTCACACACTAATGACAACACGCGGCGACCTAGGTGCCTAAGCTCCCGGCTTAGCCGCAGCGGCTACAAGTAACTTTGTAAAGGTCCGGTCGTCCATACGCGATGCCTTACGGATGGCCTTGACTCGGCATGCGCTTTCGGAAAGCCCAGCCCATACATATCAATGCGGGAAGTGATTTTGCTTTATCGGGGGCCATTGCTGGCGTTCCGTCGGCGAAGGAGAGCTCACGCCCTAAGCTTGTGTTCGCACGCTCGTTGCGGAATTGTTGATGGTCGAGCTGCCTGCCGTGCACTCGGCGGGTGGGGCGCAACAACCACTCTCCTCTGTGTTTCCTCTTGGTAGGAGGGGTGGCGCCGATCTCGGAGAGGTGGAGCAGGGATGGGCTCCTCCTCCTCCCTCTCTTGCTCCTCCTCCTCCTCCATTGCGGTTGTGTGTCTGCAACTGCGGAAGGAGCAAGCGTGAGTGACGCATCAACCTCCATGGAGGGTGGTGCAGGAGGTGGGCACACCGCCGCAAGCGAAGCGACAAGCTCCTCCAACATAGGGTCAACCCATATCGGAGGATCCATCTCCACGCAAAGGCATCGACATAAGAGGATGCGGAGCAACAAGAAGTAGTGGAGCGGCGGCGTCGTCGATGGAGCTGGGGCGGCTTATCCACCGCTGGTGTGGTCTTGCGTCGTCGGTGTCGTCGTCCGAGCTCTGCCGCGTCAACCCCCGGCCACTCCCCGGACTACGGCCGGCGGGAGGCGGGGGGTGTCGGCGGCGTGAGCGAGCCGCCACCCCCTCGCTGAGGGCTCGGCTCGAGGGGGTGGGAGGCGAGTTGGGAGCGGAGCTTAGGCGAGATGGGGTGTCGACTGAGCGGCAATGGCGGGGAGATATGCCCAAATCCCATGCACTTGAGGCAACGAACGAGTCGACATTGCGCGACGCGGTGGTCGGTGCCGAGACAAATGAGCGATGGCCGTCGTCGGCGGCGGGGTCTTCCGTGCGCACATCTTTGCATCCATCGGTGTCCACCCCTTGGCGGCTGCGGCCAGCCGTGGCGCCCAGCTGCTCAAGGTGCTTTGGCGAACGCTGGGCCGCCAACCATCGATGTCCGGGCGCATCGCCCTTCGTCGCGTGGCTGACGGCTGCGGTGGATTGGGATTCTCGGATCCGGCAATGGGACCTTGCCGGGTTGCGTCAGCGCCGCTGCTTGTGGCGGCTTCGCCCGCGCAACCGCCGCGGCCCTCACCCTTCTGCGATGGCGGCGGCGGCGGTGTCTCTGGCGATGGCGCCTTGCTGGTCACGAAGGCTCGGCGGCGGCATCTCCCATGTCGGCATCAACTCCCCGCCAACTCGGCCCTCGGCGAGTCGGCGGTCCAGTGCCAGCGAGGATGCGGCGTGGTGAGGGCCCGACGGCTACTGCTGAGGTAGGGAGGGACTGCCTCCACGCCCCCATCGTCATCCTCATCGCTGCTCCGGTCTTCATCGGCGGCGTCACTCCACCGAATCAGCCCCGATCTGCGGGTGGAGGGAAGAATGGCGCGGCGTCGGGCGAGGGCGAGAGCCTGTCGGCCCGCATCACCATCTCCACCACGGGTCGGCGGCGGGGGGACGGGGCCGTCGCGAGGCCGCCCTCCCGGCCTCGGGGCGGCCATGGCGGTGGTGAGGGCGGCGCCGGTGTGGATGTGGAGGGGGTCGTCGTCCTCCGGCAGCCATGGCGGTGGTGGAGAGCGGCGGCCGCGGCGTTCCGCATGAAGCGGGCAGTTTTGATGGCCTCCGGTGCCCAACTCGTCCGGCGGCGCCATAGCCTCAGCGCCGCGCAAGCGGGGCGAGGAGGCGGATCCGGGCGGTGGGCATGCGGATCGGTTGAGGTGGGGCGTGGGCGGTCACCGGCGCCCGGTGTGCGGCCGGCTCCGGCGGGCGGCGAGGCGGGCACGCGGCAGCTGCGGGGGCAGCCAGTGGGGGGGGGGGGGCGGGAATGGGGGGGGCGCGCCGGGCGCCCCTAGGGTTCCATGGCTGCGTATCTGTCCTCCCTACGCTACCTCTAAAGAACCACCGTTTCGCATCGAGTGCTGGCTATGTTTATATATGCTTAACTACGTTGTTGATAGCATGTGATGCATCTTTTGCCACCTACTGTTTGCATGATTACGCAATCCTAAGTTGCACTTCTGATGGTCAACAGTGCCTAGTGGCTACCCTGGTTGTTTCAGCACCTATGTACTACTACAGTATCTAACTGATCGGAGGCCCTCCATTGCATTGGGTAATTGCAGTCTCGGTGATTCACTCTAATATGCTTGCTAAGTGCAAACTGCAATGCCGATCCGAGCAATGTTCACGGATACTTATAAAAAAAAATGTTCACAGATCTGCCTAATTAAGTCCAGACGTCTCATGGGGTCTGGTTGGGTGGACGTGGGGTTTTGGCTGGGACAAGGGGCAAAACGAGGGAGGGTTCTCCCTTTCAATGAATAAATACATGGGCTCGTTTACAGCAAACTCAGTTTTTTTTTTCCTTTTTCTTTCTTTTGGACGAATCATCCACACTAAGAGAAAAAAGGTCGATTTTCACACTATTTTTTTACATGCCAGCATGAAGGAAGAGAGAACTTCACATGACGATACGCTTAGCATAAATGATAAGAAATATGCACTCTAGATTACCACAAACATCTGAATTTTTGCAGGATAGTGTTGCTATCTTCAGTTCTCCACATGACTATGTTCAGAGAAATAATTCTTCACATCTTGCAAAACGAATTACCAAAGAATATTGTTTGAACCAAGTTATCCAATAATGTACTGCCTCCGTTCCAAATTATAAGACGTTCGGCTTTTCTAGATGCATTAGATGTTCTGGCTTTTCTAGATGCATTTCTGAAAATGCATCTAGAAAAGCTTTAACGTCTTATAATTTGGAATGAAGGTAATACCACACAAGAAGTGGCAATGAAAACATAAACAAATAATAAAAAGAAAGAGAAACTATTGAACAAGAATAATATATATTTATGGAAGCATATCCTTTTCTTCCTAGACTAATTTGGGGTCATGTAACTCACACTACGGGTAGTTAGACGCTGATAAGTACCACAAACTCGCTATATAATGCAAATCATTCATGCTTAGCTGTGCAAGAATTCTGGTAGGAAAAAAGGTTTGAGAACTACGCTTACGAAACCATTAACCAAAGACTCATCAACCTATACCATGTCACGTGGGGTTGGCCGAGGCTCAATAAATTAAGGTTGCCTGAACCCCAACCATTATTAGGCACACCCACTCGAGGAAAGGCGCAATCTCTCTAAAAGACGAGTCCAATAGGTGAAGGGTGGCTCTCCTTTTTTAAGATTGCTTTCTCCTCCCAAGCCAAGTAAGGTGAGATTATTGAGAGGTTCACATGGTCACCGCCCGACTACAACTGGTCCACTTGACCCTTTTTGTTGTGTCTTTGCCAACAATTAATAGTGGAGGATGTCCTCATCAATAGGCTTAAAAAATCTTCCAATAATACTGAACTTCTTCATTACTTCTGATCTGATCACATTATTTCTGTCTAGTGAATCAAAGACAAGCAACTCATCATTCAACAACAACAACAACAACAACAACAACAACAACAAAGCCTTTAGTCCCAAGCTAGTTGGGGTAGGCTAGAGATGAAACCCATATGAAACAATTATGAAAACAAGTAAATAAAAGAACACAAAAAAGGCATAAGACAAATGTAAAGATAAGGTAGATAGAAAAAGAAACAAAGGTCACGGTTCAGGCACGCTGATAGCTAGCTTCCATGCGCTCCTATTCAATGCCAAATCCTTGGAGATATTCCACTCCTTAAGATCTCTTAACCGACTCATCCCAAGTCAGTCTAGGTCGACCTCTACCTCTCTTTACATTATCTACCCGCTCTAAAACACCACTACGCACCGGCGCCTCAGGAGGCCTCCTTTGAACATGTCCAAACCATCTCAACCTATGTTGAATCAACTTCTCCTCGATAGGAGCCACCCCGACCCTATCTCGAATCACTTCGTTCCGCACTCTATCCCTTCTTGTATGCCCGCAACACCAACGCAACATACGCATCTCTGCTACACTTAGTTCTTTGAACATGTCGTCTTTTTGTAGGCCAACATTCAGCACCATATAGCATCGCCGGGCGAATCGCTGTCTGTAGAACTTCCCTCTTGGCTTTTGTGGCACCCTCTTATCACGAGAGGATGCGGAAGCTTGACGCCACTTCAGCCAACCTGCTGCGATTCTATGTCTAACATCTTCATCAATATCTAAGCAACTCATCATTGGTTCAAGTAAATTTTGGTGTATCAATTTCATCGGAGTATTAAGATAGGGGGCGATAAAAGAAACAAAGAAATATTGTTGCTGGTAGAGCTAGAAGAATCGAATACAAAAAGATTCAAAATAACTTCATCGAACGGATGAAATTGTGCACATGGTTCCAACGGCATTTTCCTATTGAGCTTAGCTTTTGCATGCATGGAGATACACCTGCATTTTTCTTTTCATGCACACAATTTAGATGTACTCCGTATAAAGCTTATAGCTTCCAATTTTCTATTTTACCTATTGTCTCAAGTCCAATTTATTTGTCACTCACTACAAGAATTGTGTTGGTTTATGTCGTTTTGTTTATGTCACAATATCTTCAATTTATATCATAAGTTAGTATTTATGACACGAGAGTTGTGAAAATGCTTGCGTCAAAAACCATGCGCCTTAAACCGTGGTTTATGTCGTTTATATACATCTATTTATTGACTTGTCAATTACTAGAACTAGAGGTATTCCCCACACGTTGCATGGTAGGAAAGGGTATTGTTAAAGGATTGAATTGTAATCACTAAAAATCTGATCACAATTAGCTATTGAGGAGAATTACTTTGTGCAGGTTATAAACAAAGTTAGTAACGAAGAACTTAAATGTATGAAAGCAGTATATATCATTGGTATAAAGATTATTTAATCTTATGTTTAAACTCCAAGTTGAACCAATATCGAATAGGAATATTTAGATATGTTGGTTGGGTGACAACTTACGGTAATGTAATAAAACATATATAATAACTTATTTGAGGAAATCCTTAGTAGATGATTTAATCCCTTTAACTTTGTCCTTCACAGCGTCATAGGCCCGTGCATTGCCACGGATATGAAGGAGAAATCTATAAGTTAGAATATTACTATCACCCTCCTATTCTTTTTCTTTCTTTTATTTTATTTTTTTTTTTCATTCTCTTTTTTTATTTTTATACTTTACTCTATACCAACTACCATCGGTGGGGCCCCCTATAATTTTATCGAAATGTATCCATATGAGATCTTGTTTTGAAGGATTTATTGAAAGGAATTCAACGATTGTAATCAGAATTTAATTTGGTTTTCGGTTCGTGAGTTATAACATTTTTAGTTAGTTAAAAAGCAGTAGGGGCGCCACTTGGATGTCATGGTCTTAGTGGGGCTCTTTGAGGTGGCATGCTTGCATGTCGAGAGAACTCCCCTAGTGGGTTTTATCTTTATAGGGGTTATAGATTTTAGTTAGTTAAAGCGGTGGGGCTGCCCTTTGGATGTCATGGTCTTAGTGGGGACTGGCGAGGTGGCATGCTTGCATGTCGAGAGAACTCCCTAGTGAGTTTTATCTTTATAGGGGTTATAGATGATGTAGGATTGTACACGATGGAAGACATTGATCAACACCTACGGTGTTACAATATCCGTCTTGCTAGTTAGACCCACTTTCCACCTCGGACAACAATGTTAATAAAATTAATAAAAACATTATGACACACCATCGTTTGCAAAGCATACTTTATGACAAGGCAAAAAGTGTCATAACATACAATTTGACTAGCATGATGACATTTTCTGTGACATAAATTTACTCATGTCACTAAGTTGGGATGCCTCTAGGTGACTTTTTGACGATGTCATGCCATAAACGTCATAAACCTAAACATTTCTTGTAGTGACTTAGGTGTAACTGTAACAATAATATATAAATGTCAATGTCAATGTCACACGATCAATCTCAATTTTCAAATTCGCCTACATGATATAACATTTACTGTGGTATATATTGTAAAGTATACAATACATAGCCAAGTCCAGCCCATAAGACCCATGGCCCAGGTGCCTATTGTATACATATATATGTGGAGATTGGATGTGTATTAGAAGCAAGAGATATTCTTCCCAGTTCCAGACTCTTCCTTTTCTAGCATATATAAAGAATGCCATCAAAGCTCACAAACATTAGAATGAGAAACGTAGTACTCTTTAGACATATTTTGATGAAAAGTGTCAAGCCAAACCAACACATATTGTAGTATGTGGTAATTTTTCCCACATGGTTGTGCTGCTTAAACTCCCACACTTCAAAAATCGACACGTAGAACATCATGTCAAAATTAAAGAAAGAGCAACAAGGAATGAGACCACCAAATATGAGTGACCAAAAGTTCTAGCCACCCCAAAATGCCCATAAACACAATCTGCCACATCTAGTTACCTAGCGACTTATCTAAACTCTAAGATATCGATATTTTTTATTCATTTTGGTTGGGAAACCCGGGCTCAACGACATTGGGTGCTCCTGGCTGGTTCTGTAGGTTTTGCAAGTTGGCTAGTGTAATTAGCAACTCCTCACGGCTTAAAATCACCCTTATATCTCCATCGGTGGGGTTAGATCATTCAGACCTATGAATATCGTAAGGACTTGCAAAGGTAGCTAAATGAACTTGATTTAGCTCTCGATTGAGATAATCCTCGAAAGAGCTAACCTTCTCATGACAACAATCAAGAAGAAAAAAAAAACTTTCAAGATTGTATTGTCTTCCACATAACATCGGGTAATGTGAAAGCCACTACTTGAGGAACCTCCATCCTTAGAGTAACTTCTCTTCGTGCGTACCAAAACCTCCAAGCCTCACCGAAAGTGGCTCATCAAGCTCACCACCCTCATAGTTACCAATGATACAATGACACCTATGTTAGTGATAATACTGCATAGTAGAAATGTGTAGTTTCATTACTATACATGATTAGTAGGGGAAGATTATATGTTTAATGAAAAGAGAAGTTCTTTTCTAAATAGATAAAAGAAATACATAATTCGAGAAGCATACTTTCTATTGTGCCTTGAATCAAGTTGAATTTCAATTGCATTAAGAAAAGATGGAACTCTTTCATCCTTAAAGCTATACCATTACTCCCCTATTTTCCATGCGCGTGAACTCCCCTATTTTCCATGTGCGTGAACAAGGTGAAGTACAAATTCTTGTCTTTAAATAGAAGATCAACTTCAATATCTTCAGGCCCTAGTCATTTTGATATCCTGACTATGTGGTTGATGTCCCTATATTTGGATTTGGTGCCAGCGATGTGATGGATATACCTTGGTAGTTTCTTGGGTCAATCGGTAGCAACCTTTACTCCCTTGCTAACATCATAGCATTGACCTTTTTGGCTCCGCTATGCAACCTGTATTGTATGATGGAGATGGCCTGGATTGCACAAGTACATGATACTTCATCTCCTTTATTAAGGTAGAGAATAATAAAAAAGAGAAATAGTGTTGCTGACAAAGCTAGGAAATTTCGATACAAAAAGATTCAAAATAACTTCATCCGTGTTGGTCAGGGTGTGTTCATGTTGTTGACCCCCATTGTTGTGTCTTGGGTCCAATTGTATAATTTAAGGAGTTAGTCATATGATATTTAGTCCTATTTGTAGCCCATAATGACATTTTTTTTATAAATATCAGCCTTGGTGTGGGTAATAAAGATAACAACCCCTCCTACCTTTTCTATAAAAGGGAGGGGAGGGGGAGAAGAATAGGGGGAGGAGTTGATAAGAGTAGTACTCTTCAGACATATTTTGATGAAAGTGTTATACACAATCAATGAAAGTAGGGTTCTAGTGAGCTCATACGCATCCACACAATCAATGAGAGCAGGGTTCTAGTGAGCTCATACATTTGCATCCTATCTAGGTGCAAAATGGGAACCTAGCAGCTCCAAAAATGGTAGTTTCATTTTCTTTGACACTCTAACACCTTTGATTCTGAGCAAAAACAAACAAAAGAGTCTGTTTAGGTTTCTTCCCATTCATATAACAAAATAAAGCCACAAAACTTAGTTGCACTGGTAGAATCAGTGAAAATACACCTCTTCGGTTTCCCTCTCCATGTTCTTCAAAAGAAAGAACAAGAACAAATAAAAATAAAAGAATAAGGTCACCTCACAAGCCATGGATTGGGTTGGCAACACTGCTTCTCCTAGCTCTTCAATTGTTGGATGCTCTCAACTCAAAACAAGAAAAAGGAAGAAAAAAATCGCAAAATTCGTTTCTTTTTTGAGGGAAAATCAAAAAAAAAATGTTTCTGCGTTTTGGTGAAACAAGAAGATTAGCTAGAGAACCTGACACCCACTTCTCCTTGCTCTTCGATTGGTGGATGCTTCTTCAACTTAAATGAAAAAAACAAGAAAAAAAAGCAAAACTATTAGAAGTTGAATTTGAGTATAAACTTAATGTATTTGGTTGCCGACTTAATACTAACCTTTGTAGTTGCATTTCTCAAAATTATGTCCCAAACATAAGTAGAATATAGAATGCCTGCTGCCTACAACTTTTATTATACTCTGATTATTTCCTTTAGAATTGATTTGCCTTTTGTGTTCCTATAATGCATGGCGTCAATGTGCACTGGTACATCAATTAAGTCCATTTCGATTGCCCTAGACGTATCCTGTATTTTTATGCGAAAAAGTTCTGCTATTTTTTTATATTTTTGATTGAATAGATTTTAGGATAGTTTGCAAGGCATTGCTATGCAAATGTATGAAAAATAAGGGCCCATTTGGATACCTTCATTTTGGAGGAATTGGAATCTACTTAATAAATTACGCTATATAGTTTGGAATTTGAGCTATCCCCCAACTTTCCAAAGTTCACAAATAAGGCTCACTACGGAGACAAGATCTTTGCGAGTGTAAATTGGTTTGCAGTGTTTTTTTTTTCGGGCGCTCGGCAAAGAGGAGTAAAAACGAAAAAAACACTGGGGAAAAACACTTGGCAAAGATCGCTTTGCCGGCGTTTTATTTTACACTTAGCAAAGATGTATTTTGCAGAGTGCTTTTTTCCGACACTTGGCAAAATGCGTCTTTGCCGAGTGCTTTTCTTTTGCCACTTGACAAATCATTTTTTCAAAGCACCTTTTGAGGCTCTAAGCGAATTAAAATAAAAAGTTTCCAGCTATAAAAAGTTTCATAACTTCTCAAGATCTACCAAGTTTGTTTTGGTTATTTCTTCATTTGACAAAGCGTTACTTGTTCGCAAAATCTAGATTCTCACATTCCTCTCGAGTTTCACTGAAACTAGAAGAGAGATTACTAAGATTTCTAAACAATCTTAGTACCACTATGTCGATGAAGAAATGACAAAAATAAACTTTGTAGATCTAGAGAAGTTATGAACCTTTGTAGTTGACAACTTTTTTTATTTGAAATCATCTTGTTATGCAAAGCTACATTTAATTTTTGAAAAAAATGAATTTTTAAACGACCTTGAATGGAGAAACTTCCTAAATGAAAATTATAGACCTCAAAAAGTTATGAAACTTTGTAGTTGACAACCTTTTGGTTTGAAATCATTTTATGATGCAAAAACTACGTTTGAAAGTATTAAATTTAAAATTCAAAAAATTTAAATGGCCTCAGATGAAAAAAACTTACTAAATGAAAATTGTGGATCTCAAAAAGTTATGAAACTTTGTGGTTGAACACTTTTGTGGTTGAAAATTTTACTATTGGTTTTACAATACGTGGGCAAGAAAGACGGAATCTAGACACAAAGAACAACGTAGTGTAGTGGTAGATAGGGGAGTTCGAATCCCAATGGCTATATGTCCGCAAAAAAATGTCAGGAAAATGTTACTTAGTTGGAGACGGGCGGGCACTGGGGGCCTCCCAAAAACTTTGCTATTATTTTCAGGAGTTTTTTTTGCATTTTCATTTTGATGAGTGTAAATCTTTGCGAGTGGTTTTTTGGCACTTGGCAAAGCCTTTCTTTGAGTTCCGACAAAAAGGTACTCACCAAAGAGGTTTTCTTGACAATTCTTTGCCGAGTGCATCACTCTGAAAGCCTTTTGCCGAGTGTCATGCCCGACAAAAGGCACTCGACAATGAGGTTTTGCCGACAATTTTTTTTTTTGTCAGTGCTCTTTGTCAAGTGCGGCACTTGGCAAAGCCTTCTGCGGGTGCAATTAGGGCTTTACCGAGTGTCGCCGCAGCACTCGGCAAAGCATATGTGTCCAGTAGTGGCTATCTCAAATTCATAGGATCACCAGTGCTATGTTTGCCCTCTCAACTCCATTCCATTCCAAGTTTCTAGCCTAGCTCAAATATGTGCCTAAACTACAATGAATGTGCCTAAATTCCAAGATCCAACAATTTAATGTGCTTTCACTAATGCACTAAACAACATTTCTTCCTATGGTTTGACTTCTGTTATGTCCCTCACATATTTATTCTACGCACTACGTATTTTTATATATAGTTGGTTAATATTTTATTTTGATTGTACTCCTTAATGTTTACCTCCTCTCTATTTGCTTCAGATTTCTTTATGTTTATGTACCTTGGTTCATTCAATTTAAAAGATGTGAAACATTTCAATGCTTTTGATATTTCAAAGTTGTGCACACTAGAATTAACTTTCACACATTTGCTCCTGCATAGACTTCTAATTCATTCCATTAGACTGAGTAAAGTTTTACTTGATGAGTAAGCTTTCAGAATGCGCGAAGATAAACATGCGTTGCGTGCGGTCGGTGGTACAGTGGGGGCGAAGAGGTGGCCGCCCGGCGGTGGAGAAAGGGGTGAGGGCCGCCAATGGTGGAGCAGGTGGTCACGGCGGTGGAGCGGTGGGTGAGGGGATGCCGGCGGTGGAACAATGCCGCCGGCCACGTCATCGCCCGCGGTGCGCGGAGCGCGAGCAGCATGTTGCCCATGTCGCGTGGAGCGGGGGAGGGGCGAGCTAGGCGTGGAGGCGGGCGTGGTCGTGGCGGGAGCCTGGAGGCAGGGACGCAAGGTAGCGACCACGAGCATCCGCCAAAGTGCCGAGTGCCGAGAGCGAGAGGGAGTGCGGTGGGGTAGAGGCTGACATTGGAGAAAATGAAATTAGGGTTAAGAATAGGGAGGGGCGGTGGGGTGTAAACCTATGAGCAGGCCTGAGGTCACTGGGCTGGCCGGGCACGGCCGCCGTTGTGCCTCTGTTGGAGCGGGCCATGGACTGTGCGGCCGAGGCACGGCCTGCCCGCCCCGTTGGCCACCGTGCCGGGCTAAAAAACTGGGCCTCGTGCTTAGTCGCCGTGCTTCGGACCGCATGGAAATTTATAGCAGCTGATAGACCCTGTCCCTCGGAGATGCCGATAGGGACCCTATGGGCTATCCGGGCGTTGACAACATACACCCTCCGTCCCCGAGAATAGATGGCGTTTTAGCTTTGTGTCAGATTCATCCATTCATCCATGTATCACGGACACGGGTATTGTCCGTGTACATGGATGAATGGATGAATCTGGACACTTTTGAACTAGGCAAAAAGGTCATCTATTCTGGGACGAGGAGTACTATTTTATATTTTTATCCAAATGTTACATTTACATTTATTCATTAAAATTATTATTTAAAAAACATTGGCCTCATTGCTCTAGCTCCACAAATCACCGTAGCGGCCGCACTGCTTTTTTTAGCAAACCGTAGGGTCCGCACTGCTGCGCGTATGTTATTGCTGGTGAAGTATATTTCTTGGAAATGGGCAATTTTTTTGTAAAATATGTAAATATAATAATAAAGTAATTTTTGAGTGGGCTATCAAACGTAAAGCCCACCAGCAAAAAAGTCTCGACTCCCAAGCCCATCTGGATGGTGTTGTCGTTTTTTAGTTCGATTTTTGGGGAGAAGCGCCGGCGGCGGCGAGAAGCAGATGGACAAAGAGATTGTGGCGGAGATGGAGATGAGGAATCGGGTCAACAAGATCGAAAGGCTCGGGGAGCAACGAGGAAGAAGAGAGATCCTGTAGCGGAGGAATGGGCAAAGAAGAAGATGGAAGAGGTGCGGAGGATGGCCAAGGAGGAAGACGAAAGGTTTATGGCGGAATTTGGCGCGAAATACCCCAACGAACAAGATTGGTCCGACCTACTGGCCGTGAAAGCTCGTATGCATCGCGACCACTGGGAAGGTGTCTGGGCAGACCCCTTCGGTTCCTTCGAGGACACCAGTCAGTAAAATCTCTTTTCAGCAGCTAGCTCTTCGATTTTGCAAATTGGGAAATTTAACTGATCGCTAGTCATCAATCCCATTACGGGCAATGAATTGATTGTTCCGAATTGCATGAATTGTTAGTATGATATATGCTTTTACCTGCAGCGCTAATCCCACCCATGCGCTTCACGGATCAGCCTGCGCCGAGTCATGCCAGAGTGCAGGACACCCTGCAAATCTTTTCAGTGAAGATCAAAGAAACAGACCAGGGCTTACAGTGGCCACTTCAGGTGTTTGGCATCGTTGCTGCACGTGACCCAGTTGACCACAATCGCAACGTTATCTTCAACCGTGAAAGGAACAACTGCCAAATCCTTACACAAGAGGTTTGTGTTCCCCATTTTCTTGTCGTCATTGTCTAACTCATGTTCTTGCATTATTAAACCTTAACGATTACACTTACCCTCCGCACGGTCACCCGCATTGGTAACATGTTACATCTATAGGTTCTCCATACCTTTTAACTTTTTTTGGTGGGTTGTGTGTGGGGTGGGTGGGTTGACATGATCATACATTTTTAGTGGAATTTCTCCTCATTGCAGAATTCCTTCTTTGTTACCTACTCTCTATATATACGAAAATAATAACCCCATTTTATATAGGAGAAGTCGAACTATGCAAAATTTGACAACAAATTCGACACAAGTTCAGGCCATAAAACTTGCATCAATCGGTTTGTATTCAAAATGCCTATGAGATGATATTGATTCTTCAGCAAATAACAGATTTTAAGAGAAATTAAGTGCTAAAATCTGTTTCAGCTAGGCAACCCTCATTCGGCTTTCACAGGCATGGGTACTTTAGAGTTTTGCTTGGCTGACCCCACTGCGCAGGACCAAAATCTATCCTTGTTTGTGTTTCGTTGGAAAAAAAAAAAAAACCAAACTTGCCATTTTCCATTCGCTTATTACTTTTCCTTGATCAAAATATGTTTATCATTTCGGGGTGGAGGGAGTATATTTCATTGGTGTTGACAACTCAATTCAGGTGGCAAGTCAGTGCAACTATGATGAATGGTTATATTGTTACAATCTTTAAATTATGTTATTGGAATAAGTCTTTTCAGATTTTTTTTTCTTTTGCGATGGATATGCTTGCTCTGGAATTGAGCTTGAAAAATAATGTAGAAGTATCCTTATTGCCTATTAGCCATGGATAACTTGCCAAATAATGGGTCAAAACTGTATGAACAATTGTAGTTGTTCAGTGAAGTACTTGATTTGTATTCCCTCCATTCCAAATTGTAAGTCGTTTAGGCTTTACATAATATATATTTTGGTAGGTAGCAAAAGTATGTATCTAGTAAAAGCTGAAAAGGCGAACTGCTTAAAATTTGGAATGGAGGGAGTATGTTTTGTTATATGAATTTTTTTGTGACAAAATTTTGGAATGGAGGGAGTATATTTATTCTACGCACTACGTATTTTTTATATATAGTTGGTTAATATTTTATTTTGATTGTACTTCTGAATGTTTACCTCTTTCTCTCTTTTTGCTTCAGATTGCTTTGTGTTTATGTACACTGGTTCATTCAATTTTAAAGATGTGAAACATTTCAATGCTTTTGATATTTCAAAATTGTGCACACTAAGAATTAACTTTCACACATTTGCTCCTGCATAGACATCTGATTCATTCCACTAGACTGAGTTTTACTTGATGAGTAAGCTTTCAGAATGGGCGCTGAAGATAAACACGCGCTGCTTTCCTTCTCTTTGTAGATCCTTTTTCTTAGGCCTTTGGTTTCTTTAATCTCCTATGCTCTGCGGCTCCCTCAGTCTCTCTGGTGGTTTTGTTTCCTGATTTACCTCTCCCCTGTACAATTTTTTTTTTCCTTTATAATATATAAAATCATACAATGGGGGTTTCTCCTTCTTTATTTAATCTATTTAAAGGGGGGTTTTACTTGATGGACAAACTCCCTTTATATATATTAGTTTTCTGTCAATATAGATGAACTGTATGAAACGTGCACCAGATTCACTAGAAAATAGTAGAAAATATTATTGACTTAATTTGTGTGAAAACTATTATTAATTTGGTTGCATTGAATGCAGGATCCGTTCTTAAACCTGACAGGTCCAACCCGTGCAGTTGTGGTGTGTGATCCTGTGTACTTTGAGGTTGAACTGAAGGTTAAGGGTTTTGTCGAATCCGAGGATAAAGATTTAAGCCTCTTAGCAGTTCCACTCACTGATTATTCTGACATTAATTCTACCTGCTTGATGAACAAAGCCTATACTAGCAAGCTTAGCACACTGGAGTTGAAGTTCGGGTATATTTTTTCTTCTGTGGAGGCCACTATCAGTGTGCATGTCACCGAGGGGTCATGGCCAAATGATTTCTTTGGTCAATATACTGCACATACATCTAGTTTAGAAGATATGCCAGTCTTGTTGCTTGACTTTGAGAAGATTCCGGTTGATGATGATGGCAGGATCATGCTTTCACGATGTGTTGCTTCAGTTGAATTTGAGGGTGAGCTGAAAGTTTCTGTGGCAGCATTTCGGTATGATGAGGTTTTGGATAAGGTAATAAGGGTAGGGGAAGATGACAAGGGGTTCAAACCCAAGAAGGCAGGTAGAAGCTCTAGTACGCTTGATGTCGGGTTTTGCAAAATGGATGTCACCGTTGCCTGGTCAATTATGACCTTATTTGGATAAGTATAGTTTACTAGTATATGTGAATATGTGATGCATCTTTTGGCCTCTGTGCTGTAGCTGGTGCTCCTGGAGCAAACAGTTAGAGTATTTGCAGTTGTTCTATCTTAGCAAACTCAGATACATATTGATGACTAGTTTCTATTAACTAGTCAAGAAGCACGTGCGACACGCACGTGCCTAACTAAAATATAATGTAGTGATTTTACTGAACCATTCGTGTGCACGTGCGCGTCGCACGTGTGTTGATCTAATTTCTAAAATTAAAGCTCATGTTGTTTATACTAAACAGCAAATACAAGTTGTTCCACAAAGAAGAGAAAATAAAACTAATGAACAAAATCAGTAAAGATTATGAAAGAATCATCGTGTAGTATAGTCGTGCACCTAACAAATGTATTACATTTATCGCTCTTCATGTCTTACAAGACATCCTTGACAAATTATTTCAACACATGTAATAGCCTCTACAAAAAAATCCTAGTAGCAATCTAAGAATCGCCAACATATCAAAAGTAGAAGAGCCGCTGAAATTATCGAGGGCCTCGAGCTTATTTTTCTTGCTAGTATTTTTAGGATATATTTTTGCCAACCATTCTGTGGTCAACATGTTGCTTATGTTATAGAGTTGCATTAAGGGAAAGAAATATTAGTGTTGTAGGCAGCCAATGAGAAATTTCTAAGTGCAAGTGCCAAGAATGCAGTTTGAAGCTCATCAATTATCTTAAAGAAGGATTGAGAAAAATATTGTATTTTAAAATAAATATTTTTAGTGTTCATGGTTGTGATAGCCGACGCCCTGCCATGTAAAAAGATACTTGTGATGAAAGATTAAGCATGATTATATAGCACAAATCTATATTGTTCAAGGTGAACCTAGCATATCTTTGGCTCGTTAGGCTCGTGAGCCAGCTCATGTAATGTTGTTTCAGCTTGAAAATTATAAATGAGCGAGCAGAGCCGAGGTACTAATGAGCCGAGTCAAGCGAGCTATTGAGTTGTGAGCTTTTCATCCAACTATAAACTATAAACAATCTAGCTGCGAGTTTTTATCAAAGTTTATTTTTCCTTTTTCATAGACTGACCCTAAAACAAATAGTGTCATATACACTCCTTAGATTTGCAGATACACCATTGCATACCATGCATAGAGCTTATAGAACCATCAGTTGTTTGTACGTGTTCCTCTACATTAAAGTATATCGTATTCCACTCCATAAATGAGGCTCTATTCTATGTATATTTTTTTTTATATCATATTCCAGTTCATACGTGAGGCTCCATGTATATATATTTATTATAAATTCTACTGGGGGTAATTTTAGGAACAAAACTATCCTAAGAGAATTGAGTGAAAATATGGTCTAGGATCTCATGCTCAGAGCACTGCACTGAAGCAAAATGACATACCTTTAACCGAGGTGGTATCCTCAACTTCACTATTTACTTGCACACGACTATATTCATTGGCCGACAATGGAGAGAAAAATGAGGTATGAATCAAACACTTCGAAACACAAGGAGGTTAGGTAAGGGGTTGCATTTTGCATTTGTTAGGTTCAGAGCCATACCTCCATAATTAAGCCGCCATCGGTGGGACTGTTTGAATTTTGCAAAGATCAAAGTCCTTGAAAAACCATTTAGAATTGCCAGGCCTCTCCACACACTTAGTGTTTTAGTGTCAATTTGCAGAGTTTGAATAAACACACATTATACAAAAGCCAAGAAATAGCAAAGAAATTATATTTCACCTGGTTACAAACAATCATAGAGTCACCTTGATGATAACGCTGAGACTAAAAATGGAACTATTCCGTGATGATAATTTGTAGCTTTATATATTATTATTACTATACGAATGGATACCATGATTAGAAATGGCAAGAACTGGTTCAACAAAACAATGTAGACGGTATGAATCATATTAATATGTAGTGTAAAACAGCAAAGTGATGGAGACAGAGCACTGCATTGCTTACATGAAAAGGGCAGGGAACAGATCACCAAATAATCCATCCCTTGCATTCGCTGCATCAATGGAATAACACTGACAATTCAAAGATTAATTTATCTAGCAGTTCACTAAATATTTATCGATCTCTAGTCCAGTCTTAGCAGGCAGCAGCCAGTCATAAAACACACACGGCACTACAAGATCAAACCATGATTCAATCTACACAAGCAGATAAAGTACACAAGGGGAGATGGAGGAAGGAAGACGGCAGGGCTGCCTCACAATTCACAAACACAAACGCTGCATCAGTAGAAAACTAATCACACTCTTTATTATCTAAAAAAAAAGAAAACTAATCACACGCCACCTAGCCTCCTGACGACAGCACAGAGTAGGACATGGATGGATGGACCTTGCGATGCGGGTGCAAGCAAGGTGCCGGCCGGCGACGAACCGTTCATAAATACAAAACGGGAATTTCGATCAGATTGCCATGGGGCAGGCACTTGGGCAGAGGACCTTGATCTGGAAGCCGGCATCATGGAAACAATCGGGGAGGCCGGTGGTGCAGCACCCCGGATGGCGGCGGCGTGGAGGCCCAGAGTCCACAGACATACAGAGACAGAGGCAAGCGCTCGGGCTAAGGGGCTTCGGCCTTCGTCGCTCCGCAACAATTTCCGGCCCACCTGCCGAGGTATGGAAGCGAGGGTTGGCCGTTCTTGCTACGAAGTCGACGATGCAGTGCCGATCGGCAAGCGTCGTCTTCGTCTTCGATGACCACGACTTCATTGCGCAGCGTCGTACCGCCGGTCGTTCCTGTCTTCCCGATCACCCGATCGCGACCCTCGGCAGTCGGCACCTCCCCTCCGTGCGCGGCTTCTTCGTTCCTGTCTTCCGATTGCGTACACGACGCTCGGTACCTCCCCTCCGCAGTTTCTTCTACTTCGCCGACCACCAGCATGGTCGCCGGTGACCTGCGAGGAAGCGAGCGTGAGTTGCCGTGGTTCTGATGGGAGTTCCGGTGGGGAGGGCACCGTGGACGGGCGACGATGGGATTCCCTGGAAAGGACTGCGGACGGAACCGCATGGGAGACTGCTTGTTGCAGCGTGAAGCGACGCGCTGGTAAGGACGCTTCGATGGGTGTGGGTACGCGCGGCCGCGTGCGGTGACAAAAGCCGAGGGATCGAGGCGCTGGAGGAGTGGAACACGCGGGTGTTCCATATGTTCCTGTCATCCTATCCTTTGGGCCCACCTGTCAATCTCTTCCTGGGTCCGCATGTCAATCTAAGGTGGGTAGATATAATTTCGGTAACAAATGATTTCAATTTCAATGCTCTTTTATAGTATAGATATAGATATAGATTATAGTATAGACTAGTGATGTTTGGGAGATTGATGTATGCATCAGTATTTGCAATCCATACTGATGAAGTCACATATGCTATTTTAATGTTTACATCATTACTATTCACATATGCTTGATGAATCTAATCTTAGATTTTGCTTGTCAAATGTATTCTGACAAGTCTGTATAATTATGCACAAGCAAAATTGCCTTCTGATCGGTTGAAATGGATCTAATATATCATTAAGTTTGAGGCAGAAAGGATGGACTTGGCAACAGATTTTGTTTGTTCCTGCGTCTGCATGGTAGAAACATGCCATACCGAATCATCACTTCATAATAAACATGTCTTATCTCTTCTACAAGCTTTTTTGAGGAGCCATTCAGAAAAAATCAACGGTGCTGTTCTTAGTATTTATACCAGAGCGAAAAAAAGGTACTTGGCCACCTCTACTATTTGTCACCAGATGACTTGCTGGGCCCTCCTTATCAGCTAGCTAGCAGATGATACAGGTAACACTGTTAGCCAAAGATTTCGACTTTGGTCAAGGTACATATAACACCAGGCGATTCGGCGCCTGCGATGAAAGTAATCTCATGAGCAGTCCGGTGCTTGCTTCTCTCTGATTCAACTCAGATTTCTACCAAACTTTACCCAAGTCAATTGGCTTGGCTTTTGCAAATTATAAACTACCCTCCTTTTCCAAATTACAAAACGTTTTGTTTTTTTACACATAGTTTTTATTGTTTACTTATATACTATGTACGGATACATAGTTAAGCAATGTATCTAGAAAAATTAAACATCTTATAATTTGAAACAAAATGAGTACTTTTGAGCACATTCCATTATTCATCCTTCTTCTTCAGCTCTCTCTCTCTCTCTCTCTCTCTCTCTCTCTCTCTCTCTTGAGGTGGAGATAAATGTTTATGTGAGGAATCTGATAAAGTCATATGTTAAACTAGTTTTTTTTTTTTTGAAAATCGACAATCAAAGAAACAAATATTTAACTTAGAAGAAACCTAATACAGCATGTAAATTAAAACATATCAGGGAGTAGTGTATATAGCTAGATTTGCTTTGCCGAAGAGGACCGTACATATTATTTCTTATTAGGTCCGGCCATGTAATGACAACATATCCTCGCTCTAGTCGTTCAGTTTCTTTCCTATGCATGGCAAATTTGTACATAAGCATCCGTTTGTCACACAGTTTCCGGTATCATATCGGCGTAAGTGCAGAACGTGATGCAGTTTTGAGGATCACACCGGTGGCCTCACATGATAAGTTGTTTCTCGCAATAGTCTGGCTCGTAGATGCTTTCTTCTGGTGCCTTCTTCTCTATTAATCCTACACTCAAATGAAAAATTATTCAGAAAAAACAGACGGTGCACAGATCAAATATACTCCCTCCGCCTTAAAAAACCGTTGGTTTAGAAATGAACATGGACAAGCACATGTCCAGATTCATTCTTAAAACAATCGTTTTTTAGGACGGAGAAAGAGTATAGTATAGTAGACATAAATATTTCTAGTGTTGCTAAGTTTTGGATGTTACCTGATGATGAGAGTGCTAACAGGAGGGCGAGGCTAAGGCGGAGCATCACAATAATTTGGGTACTAGTCCTCATGTTTGTTAATACTAAAAAATGTTTGTTTATGATCTGGCTGGTTTGTGGGGATGTATGTGGGAAGAGGAATGAATAGCGAGGGTTGTTTTTATACCCAAATCTCATATGCAAGCACTTTGTCTATACATGGAACAATTTAATTAGAGATTGCTTTATTGAGAGGAGTGGATATAGTCATATAGTAGGTACCAATAAATACATACTACTCCATAGCTAGTATAACGTAAAAACATGCTATATTTATGAGTTTTCTTTAGATAATGACTTGCTTTATGAGTTTAGGTGTACTGAATTTTTCTCCCTCTTCCCATCCAATCTAAAATAATAGTTATACAACGTTATATTCAGTAGTACATTATGTTATCAGTCCTAACTCTAATCCTCAATATTTCTTTACAACTTTACAACACTAGCCATAAATATAAATGTCAAAAGCAACAATATCATGATGCAAGCCAGTAGAGAGTATGCCATGCATGAAGTAAAGCATTAAAGGTAACAACACTTGATTTGAACCTTAAGTTTAATTTCTCTTCATGTTTGAGGGGGAAAAGTTATTTTTTTGAATGTTTGTTTCACAATTTGATACTGGTAAATTCTATTCATATATTCATTTCACTTTCAGTATTGCTTTTAGACCAATTCACTCCCTGCGATGCTAAAACCGCCACTGCCCCAACCCAATTCTATTGATGCAGTTAGCACTTTACTATAACAATGAACACAACATTTTTACTACTAAATCTGGAACAGTTTTCCCTGTTATTACTCCCTTTTGTTTCTAGTAAAAAAATAAAGCAACTATATAGGGGGAGGCTTCTCTTGATAAGACTCACCCTCCATTTAGATTTTAGGACAAAAAATGTAGCTCCTATGAAAGAAAAGAAAAATATTTGGGGAAAAAAAAAAAAAAAACTACAACATCAACAAGAGAGTACACATTTTCACACAACTGTTGTCTATATCCTTCTACATCAGAAGAAAAAAAAGAAATCATTGAATGTATATATCTACAAAAATCACTAGCTAGAGTGGGTGAAGAACATCCACCAAATAATTGGTAGTCTCTTAAGTTAAATGACGATTCAGTAGTTACTGTACATCTTCTGTGAAAGCCCTGTAAATGAAGTCTCTGAACCGCTTGCAGTATTGCCTTGGGTCAACAGCTGATATGGAATTGGGATCATATTGCATGGCTTTGTAAGCATGCTCAAGTTTTTTACTGATATCGTAGTCTTGTAGGATATCAATGATTCCAAAAAATAGTACGACGTCCTGGATTTCACCAGTAAGATCACCCAGGAGCAAAGATTCACCATCAGGATTCTTCGATACATTCTCCACTCTTGAGTGCATGCAAATCCCTAGTTTTTGTGGTGTTTTTCTGTAAAAAGTCACAATTATTTTGTTAGTTGTTAGAGTTCAATGTAAATGCAAATGTAGAAGTTGTTGCATGAATTAAGCAAGCTAAGCTTAAGAGATGAGCTTGCATATACAGAATGTGGTGACAATTAAACGCTTCATACAAATCGAAAGCTTGGTGTAGTATTTAAGCTACTTCCAATCTTCTGATCATATAATATTCTAAAGAATATACTGTGTATGTTCTCATCACATTTATGTTCATAAAGAAGAATGTTGTACTCCCTTTTGTTACAAATTATGGGCCATTTTTTAATTTCTATGAACATATATCTACTTAGACAAAAAAAATATAATTTGAGACGGATGAAGTGTTTCATTGAATTTAATGCATTTGAAGAAAAAATGTACAACAGTTGTGCCTTTATTAATTAAGATTAAATTGGTATCAAATTTTGGATCTACCTATTTTGTTCAGAATCTTCAGCGGTAATATCAGGGGTTCCATTCTCCGGATTGCTGCTGTCTGCAACCAAAACAGAGTTTTTAGCATAATAATTTCATATGTATATTTACAGTATTATCGCAACTGCAATTATGTTAAATCACGAAAGCAAGCATGTATAAAGGAGCCTATCTTTGCATCTGTCCTTGAAGTGAATTCCGACCAAAAGACTATAGTCCATGATCCTCTCCTGCTCCAGTAATTCACAATCTTTGTCCACCTGCCTGGAAAGAGATACAACTTATGAGAACTAGGGATTCTTGGGTTTCTTCAAAAATTACTTTGTCAGATTAGCACTAGCAGCACACCCAAACATTCTTTTAGATGATATTAATTTGCACATATATGTTCCTATTGCTACAATGTACTCAGTGGAGGAAGGGGATATAACATCTGGTAGAGTTAGGCAGATGAGATGTATGCACCTGCAGAAGTCTCGAAACCAAGATCCTTGCAGCCGGAAAATGAAATTGAGGTCAAGATCCTTCAACGTGGTATACTCATTAATCTGATCAATTGGTTTATCAGTCATTCGACCATGTGAAGATCCTTTCAAATCGAATCGCCTATGGATTGCATAGTTGGTGCAGAAAAGATTCCCCATTATAACAAAGCGAACCTGCGTTTCATGGTCAGTACAAATTAAATGTTGAGAGATTCCCACGCATCAATTTACTTTGAGTATCTGATCAATTTTATTCTCATTGCATGAAGCTAACCTTTTTCTGAATAGTCGCTCCTGTAAATTTAATAGAGTGCAGACCAAAAAATTTAGTTATTAGAGTATTTTCAAAAGAACGAACATGTTTATAATAGGATGGAAGCATCCTAAGAAGCACCTGTTCACATAAAAGAACAAATTTGATCAGATAACTTGTTAACATAAGGTGAGAAGCAAAAGAGAACCGATCGAGCTTACTTTTACTTCTGACTGCTTCATTGTTTTGATCATATACTTGTCATCATTCGTTAGGTAAAAGAAACATCCACTTTTTCCAGGAGACGAAAGCTCCCTGAGTGCCTCATCCCCACAGATGGAGTTCATGTAATCCGCAGGGCTGACACCGAAGAGCTTGCACAAAGTCCTGGAACAAAAATTAGCTTAACATCGGAGACTTGAAGCAGCAGCTATCTAATATCTCAAATCAACTACTAATAACACAGGAATTAAAAGAACAAGAAAATTAGCATCACCAATATGCATACAGATATCGGCTTTATATAAGAAGAAGAGTAGAAGAGACCTGAAAACGAGTGGGCAGTAGTCCTTCCACCGAAAATCGCCTGCTTGGTGAGGAGGAGTACGCTTTGATCCTTCAGGAGGAAATCTTGTCCACACCTTCTCTTTTGGATCAAATGCTGATGGTTTAAGATCCAGCGATGTAGGTGCCGAGTTCTTTCCAATAGAATGCCTGTGTTCCAAAGCTAAGAACATGAATAAATTACGATTGACAAACTTCAATTTGATTTCAATCAGATTCAGAATGAAGGAGTCAGAAAAATAAACAGCAAACAGAACAAATAATGGGCAGCAAATTAAAACAGCAAACAGAGCAATGTAGGATGGCATAGCATTATTTGCAGAGAATGAGAGAACACCTGATGCCAAGTTGCAGGCTGAGCACGAGCTCATAGTTTCTGTGCCCCTTGGATATCGTCTCCCCTGCTTCTTCCCCGGCCTCGGCAGCGGTGTGCACGTGGGCATGCCTGTAGTCGAGGACAGCACGAATGACCACCTGTCCGTCTGCGCCTCCTTGCCGGCCTCACCCTCAGCCAACGCCAGACTGTCCATGTCCAAGGACGCGCTGCTCCTCCTGCTCACGCTGGACCTCCTCACATGGCCGGGGCCGGCGCCGGCGCCGGCGTCGGCGTTGGCAGCGGGGGCGCTCGCCTTGCTCACCTTGGGCGGCCGCTGTACCGGCTTCTTCTGCACGGCATCCACCCCTGGCCACGTGACTATCCTGTTGGACGGCATCAGCGACGCCGTCTTGCCCTCGCACACGTCGAGCTCCTGGAGCAGCGTGGTGATGGGCTCGCATGGCTCCCGGGGCATGGGCACCGCGGGGCCACCGTCCGGCGGGTAGTAGACGCCGTCGGCGCGCACCGCGTCCATCTCCCACCGCCAGGTGCCGATGTACATGCCGCCGCCGTCCAACTGGAACGTGCCCTGGCCCCTGGGCCTGCCGCCCTCCCACGCGCCGTCGTAGCGCTCGCCGTCGGCCCAGATGACGGTGCCGTTGCCGTGCATGTGGCCGGCCTTCCAGGCGCCGATGTACTCGTGGCCGTGGCGCCAGATGTAGCGCCCGTGGCCGTCCTGCAGCCCCTCGCGCCAGTGGCCGTCGAACACGTCGCCGTTGGCGTACGCCTGCGTGCCGCGGCCGTGGCGGAGGTTCCCCGCCCAGAGCCCCGCGAAGGCGTCCCCGAGCTCGCCGATGAAGGTGCCCTGGCCGTTCATGTACCCGCCGTGGAAGTCGCCCACGTAGGTGGCGCCGGACGCCCAGGAGAGCTTGCCGTGCCCGGACGCGCGGCCGCGGCGCCAGGCTCCCTCGTAGATGCTGCCGTCGGTCCAGAGGAACTTGCCCGCGCCGTGCGGGAGGTCCTCGCAAAGGTCGCCCTGGTAGAAGTCCCCGCTGGCAAGCGTCTGCTCGGCGTGGTTGGCCTCGCCGAGCCCGTCGTCGTTGTCCTCGTCGTCGTCGCCACTGCCCTCGGTGCTGTTGTCGTCGTCGTCCCCGTCGCCGTCGCGGTCACCCTCACTGTCGTACTGGTAGATGGTTTTGGACGTCGACGCCGAGGGGACAAGCTGAGCGGGACGGCATCGGCGTTGTCAACGACGGGGCCGCCGGCCGACGACGCGGCGGGCACGACGCCTCCGACTTTGCGGATGGTTTGGAGCTTGCGGATGCCCGCGTCCCACAGCCGGCTGGCCGGCACGGGGAGCTGCTTCATCTTCCTCGTCGCCATTGTTGTCGAGGGACGTGCCGAGGCCGAGTGGATGGATGGTCAGGCCGGGACACGAAGGGGCCGGTTCGTGCCGGCCTGTGCATGCATGGTGGGCGGAGGAGCAGCAGGGCCATGGGGTTTTGGAGGTTGAAAGACGGAATGGGAGGAGTTGTCGGGATGGGCGAGCCCCATTTCCTGCCTATTCTAATTATATATAATGATGTTTTCTAGCCAATGTGATGTCCATACACATACCATAATCAAATTGAAACATTTTAATTTGGATTATAAACATCACACGAAGCTTTGTTGCGTAATACTCCCTCTGTCCCAAAATGATTTCACTATGGATTGTATGTTGGTCAAACTTTTAGAACTTTAATTAGGTTTGTTAAAGATATTAGCGATATTTATATCTCCAAATAAGTTTATTATAAAAATATATTAAATCACTTGTCTAATCTAATAATACTAATTGCGCACCATGATATATATATTTGGTCCAAATTAAAAACAGATGACTTCTCGGGAAGTGAAAATGACACTTTGTTCTGTGACAGAAGGACATCGTAATCGGAACAAGGTGTAACCAAATCACACATGAAACTTAGGCCTTTCTTTTTACAAACTTTTTTGAGGAGCCATTTAGAAATTTTTGATGGCCCCACTGCATCATATAACAAGTCCCCATTTGGAAGGCAGGAAGAAATAGAAAAAATTACTGATGTCCTAAAAGTACATCAACTGGATGCAGCAAGCATTCAGATATATCTGACCCGAGTTTTGACAGTTTCAGACTCCCATTACATTACAGAGTCAGACATTTGCCTACCACCAGTGGTATCTACAGCTTTTGCCTTTTGCATACTCACCATTACAGAGTGGCTCCCAGGTTTAGAGTTGGGGGCAGAAAATAGTGAACAAGCATTCTCACCATTTTTAGAATGAAATAATTACATCTAAAAAGGGGGCATTACTTATTGTTGCCTAGGATAAAAGCATGGCTTGGCTTCTTCGATGTAATTATCCTGATGCAGCTCCACATCTGATATGTGAGAGTTACTGAATATTGTTGCCTAGGCCGCATGACCTTCACACAACAATAGGTAATGCCCACATCTGATGCCCATGAATAATGTTGCCTAGGCCGCCACATTACCTGCAGACAACTGATATGTTGGTTCAATTTCTCAATTGGGATCTAGTTCCACATCGTTTTCTGTATTGATAATCAAGAGTCTAACTACGGATGCAGCTTGATGAAGATGTATCAAAAGCTTTGAGCCTGTGACATACTTTCACTCTACTGGAGGAGTGAGAGTTACTGAAAATATTCTGATGCAAGGATGTTTAGGACTTGGAAGCCAGAATGAACCACTGGACAAGCATATTTCCCAAAACATATTCAACTAGGGTCCAGGGGATAAGACGAGTGTAGGAATTACTGTTCAACGGGAGAAAAACAGTGCACAACTTTGATGAAATATAGCCTATAGGATCCTGAATGACTGATCCTGATCTATGCTGGAAAAGAACAGTCAAGAATTACTCCAAAGCACAATGATGATGGTAAACGTAATTATTATTAAGATGCAAAGGCCACACAATTCATGAACTGCACACACCATTTGAGGTATAAGGTCTCCATTGCTCTAATTTCAGTATCATCAAACATCATAAATACAAACAGAAGAATGGAAACCACCTGAGTTTCAGTCCTAACATGTGGAAATTTCAGCAAAAGAATTCGGATTTCCTGGTCTTAATTGAACAAATGGTTAAACGAGAATTACATGAGAATCGCATCGCAATCTATAAGATAGTATCCTAATGTTTCAGAAGTGTTACAACATCACAAAGAGATAACTTTGCAGAAATATTTTGAGCCAATAGGATTAACATGAACCCGATTTTTTTAGTTATCGATCCTAGTAGCAAAATGCTTATGCAGCTATGCTAAACAACAATTGCTTGCATCCTAAAGTAAGTAAACAGACATCTATCTATTATATGCCTGAGGAAAATCAGACCTTCATCACTGCTGGAGTCTGAATATGGTGGATAGGTGATTGATTCCAAGGCAGGCAAGAACTTCCACACAGCACCATGAGCAAGCACCAATCCAATCCATGGCACCTTGAGTCAGTCACATCATTCCACAACATTCGTCAGCATCTCTCCTCTCTCCTGATTTCCTTCTTCTTCCTCATCTTCACTCTCGGCTTCACCATCCGATCCCGCAAATGCTCAGTCTGAAACTCAACCATAGCCCTGAGCACACCAAGCAAGGTCTCCTCAACCACATCACCCTTCCCCTCCGGCTCAAAGCAGCCTCAGCGCCCTCGCGGCGGCCTCCATCGTACTCACACACCCCTTGCGCGGCTCCTTCCTGACCACGAGGTCGGACTCGAACATGCTATCCCCATCGACGCAGCTATCAACGGGAGGGCGACGGGTACCACGCCGAGCGACTCGAGGACGGGCAAACTCGCGCGTGCATCTCCTTGGCCTGTCTCCACGTGCCGTCGAGGAGGAGGAGGTGGTGGGGTTGGCGCCTTGGCGTGGACCGGCACCATGACGCCGAGGTCGGAGGCGGCGGGGGGAAGGGTAGAGGAGGAGGATGGGGCCTCGGGTGGGAGTGGGAGGGATGGAGGAAGGGAGGAGACGGCGGCTGGCCCCGAGGAGGAGGTTGGAGGGAGCGTGTCGAGGGGGGAGTGTTGAGAGTGGGTTCCGCGGAGGGCGTGCGGGTGGTGGAGGATGATGACGGTCGTGGAGGTTGGGAGAGGGGAGGGAGGGAGGTGTGGGCATAGGCACGCGGGATGGCGACCGAGGCAGCCGCGGGGCGGATGCGGCGGCCGGAAGAGGAGGAGGTGGAGGAGGTGGTGGCAGCGGGCGCCGTGCGCCCGGCGGCGAGGGGATTGGATCCAAGTCGTCCATTAGGCCGCCCACTGGTCAGTTGCTGGATGGATGGGTATTATAGCCCAGGATGGGCCTGGCCTGTTAAGGCCTAGCTAAGCTTAGCAAGTTTAGTGTAGGCCAGGGCCTGGGCTTGGGCTAAATGGTTGCAAGGCCCATTCGAAATCAGAAAAGTTTGGCGGGCTTCAAGTCAAAATAGTAAATAGTAATTTGTTGACATCTTTGCTAAAAAAAAAAGTAATTTGTTGACATCATTGATGACAACAAATAGCGTCAAATCACAATCACGCATGACGCATAAACAGGTGGATCTCTCCCTTGAAATTACGCTGTTGTTTGAACATGCATGACGCGACTTAGCTTTTTCTTGGTATGTATCTTCTTCCTTGATATATACGACATCATACAATCCAATGCACAAGAGTCGCCGGCTAAGCTGTCATAGACAATGTTGGCAAGAAACCATATACAAAATTGTTGACGAGACTGCTTATTAGTTAGTGTGATTGGATCTTCCTAATATATAAGCTGTCCTAGATATATAGAGTAGCTAATAGTAAAATGTATTTAATCCACTGTACCTCGCACATACTCCCTCCGTCCCCTAAATAGAAGTCGTTTTGGGAGTGCGTGCGGTCAAACTTTCTCAACTTTGACTAGGTTTGTAGAAAATACGTGCAACATTTATATCTCCAGATAAATTTATTAAAAAACTAGACGTAAAGACCTTTTTCAATGATACTAATTACTTAGCATAAATATTTATATATTTTAATATATAATTGCCGGCAGTTTGAAAACGTTGACTTCTCGGGAAGCGAGAATGACATCTATTTAGGGACGGAGGGAGTAAGTCCAACAATGGTTGCTTAGCTGCTTACCTATGATTATGAAGGAGCCTACGACATCACCAAATGTTTTTTAATGGTAATGTGTGTGCTGGTGTCAAACTTGTATATAAAAGAGAACCATAGCCTATATATCTTCATATATGTACATAGCAGAAACAGGAATAACAAACACCTACTAGCAAGCACAAGTTCCTTGATCAAGTAAGTAATGGCGTCTCCACTTGCTACAGATGAAGAAGATCACAAGAAGAAACATGCAGAGGATTGCAGTAGTCACTTCCTTGTGGTGGCGTACGGCATCAAGGCCACGTCAACCCTGCCCGCACGCTCGCGCATCGCCTTGCTCAGATCAGCGGCTGCACGGCGACGCTCTCAGTCCCACTCTCCGGCCACCGCCGCATGTTCCCCGTCCTCCTCCTCCACCGACGAGGACGCTATCATCAGCGACGGACTCATCTCCTACCTCCCGTTCTCCGACGGCGTAGACGACGGCACCTGGGCCACCGACCCGGAAGACATGGCGCGGCGCCGCCAAGTCAACTTCACAACCCTGTCCGCCGTCATCACCCGCCTCGCCGTCGCCGGCAGTAGTGGCCGGCCGCCGGTGACCTGCGTGGTGTGCACGCTCAGCATGCCGGTGATCGGCCAGGTCGCGCGCGCGCACGGCCTCCCGTTGGCCATCTACTGGATCCAACCAGCCACCGTTCTCGCCACGTACTACCACTACTTCCACGGCGGCGGCAACGGCAAGAACCTGAGGTCCTCGTCGTCCGACGAGGTCGTCGACGTCGTCACTCTCCCAGGCCTCCACCTGCCTCTTCGAGCTCGTGACATGCCGAGCTTTTTCAGCGCCGACGACGACAAGACCAAGAACGACGACGGGTTCCTGTCCAAGCTGGTGATGAAATCGATGCGCGACCTGTTTCAGCAGATTGACGAGGACAAGCCGGTGGTTCTGGTGAACACGTTCGCCGCGCTGGAAGACGAGGCGATGAAATCACTCCGGCCATACATGGACGTCGAAACCTTCGCCGTCGGGCCGGCGGTTCCATTGAAGAAGGACGGGAGCGAACTGGCAGTGGCACAGATCCATCTGTTCCAGCACGACGAGGAGAAGAGGTACATGGAGTGGCTGGACAAGCAGGCGGAGAAGTCCGTCGTGTACCTCTCGTTCGGGAGCTTGCTTGGATACACGAGACGGCAAGCCGAGGAGGTCTTCCACGGGCTGCACGCCGCCGGGCGACCGTACCTGTGGGTGGTGCGCAGGGAGGGCGGCGCCGAGGAGGTGGACGAGTTATGCCTCACGGCGGCGGCGGTGGAGCTGGGGGTGGTGGTGGAGTGGTGCGACCAGCAGCGCGTGCTGGCGCACCCATCGGTGGGTGCTTCGTGACGCACTGCGGGTGGAACTCGACGTTGGAGGCCGTGGTGAGCGGCGTGCCCATGGTCGCCGTGCCGAGCTGGTCGGACCAGCCGGTGAACGCGTGGCTGGTGGAGGAGGAGTGGGAGGTGGGTGTCAGGGCGGAGCGGGATGGGGATGGGGTGCTGGCGCGAGACGAGCTCGCGAGGTGTGTGGACATGGTGATGGGTGACGGTGACAGGGCGGTGCAGGTGAGGGCGAACGCGAGTGGGATGAAAGAGAAGGCGAGACAGGCCGTGGATGCTGGTGGGCCGTTGGAAACGAGTCTTCGGAGATTTGTAGAATGCATGCAAGGTCTAGGCCCATTAGGAAAGTAAAAATAAGTAGCATTTTAGCTATGGTTTCTAGCGTGATAGAATAAGAGTTTGTCTATATAGAACTTAAGTGATTTGATCTTTTTTTTTCACTCAAGTAATTTGATTGATCAAATCACACAATTTTTCAAAACCAAATTCATAAGGCAGAAAGGGAAGTCTCACACAATTTTTGCCGGGCCAAAAATCACATAAAAGAAACAACAACAACAAACATAGCCTTTAGTCCCGTTTAGTTGGGTTGGGCTTGATTGCCGCGGCATGGACTCGCACCATGAGGCGAGGTCGGCGGCGGCGAGCGAAGGGTAGAGGAGGATGGGGCCTCGGGTGGTGGGAGAGGGAGGGATGGGGAGGGAGGAGGCGCGGGGCCTGGGATGAGGAGGAGGTTGGAGAGGGAGCGCGTTAGGAGGGGAAGTATGGAGATTGGGTTCCGCGGAGCGCGTGTGGGTGGTGGAGGATGATTACGGTTGTGGAGGTCGGGAGAGGGGATGGAGGGAGGTATGGGCACAGGCGGGCGTGGGATGGGCGGCCGCTGGAACCGGCGTGGGCAGATGGGCGACGGTCGGAGAGGAATAGGAGGTGGTGGTGGTGGTGGTGGCGGCACCGTCGTCGGAGTCGGAGGGACTGGATCGAAGTCGTCCATTAGGCCCACTGGTCAGTTGCTGGATGGCATCGGGTTCCTTTGCCCAGTGATAGACTTAGCAAGTTTAGTAGGCCTGGGCCGAATGTTTGGAAGGCCCGTGAATAAAATAAAAAATAGAGTAATTTGTTGACATCACTCATCATGACTCATGAGATCCTCTCAAAAAAAAAAATCGTGACTCATGAGAACAATAGCGTGGATAGCATCTATTTTTTTATAAAAAAATGAGTCTGTCTATATCAAATTTGGGTGGTTTGGACCTTTTTTCTACCCGTATGAATTTTCATCCAAAACCACTCAAATTTTACCAAAAACAGAAATCGGGTGGTAAAACCCCAATTCCACCCGAATTTTGAAAAAACAAATAAAGCCCAAAAACAAAAAGAAACAGAGAACAAATTTTGATACGGCAAAAAAAAAGGGCACAAACAAAACAAAAAACAAAAAACCAAAAAAAACCCAAAACAAAATCAAAAACAAAAAAACAAAACCCAAACCCAAACAAAAAAAAAAAAACTGCGCCGACGCGCCGCCGCCCGGCCTCGTCGGGTCGACCTTCGGCGGCACCGCATCCAACGCCCGTGGCGGGCCGCTGCGCCCGGCGGACGGAGGGCGGCAGAGCTTCGCGGCTCTCGCCCGCTGGAGCCCCACGGCGCCACGGGCCTCATCACGCCGAACTCCGCCCGGCTCGCATCCGAGGCCGTGGCGGCCGCTGGGCGTCGACCTCCGCCCGGGTCTGCATCCGACGCCGTGGCGGCCGCTGCGCCCCGCGTGGATGGAGCCCCGGCGAGCGAGCCCTCGCCGCTGAGCTCTTTCGTCGCCCGCCTCGACGGCGTAACCTTCGCGGCTCCGCATCCGACGCCGCGGCAGCCGCGCGCGCCAGCGCCGTCGCGCAGGTGGCTCTGGGATGGCGGCGTTGCCGCCCCCACGCACGTCATCGCGTGTCCATGGCCGAGTACGCCTCCGCCGCTGCGGCCGATGACACCGCCGGGGCCCATGGCGCTCGCGACGGCGCCTCTATTGGCCGGGACGGGCATGGGTGCAGCATGTCGATGCCGCGCTGCCGGGCATCCGGGGCGCGGATGAACCGTGCGATGAAGGACCGGTGGAGCGACGCCGCGGGGACGTGGCTGGGGCGTCGGTGGTCCTCCTCCATCCCCGCGAGGGTGATGCTCGCGGACTGAGAGGGGAGTGGAGACCGTGCGCGGTGGTGAATCCGGGCAAACGGACGGACGGCTCAGATCAAAGCAAACAGAAAATCGTGCGGTCCAAAAATCGGGTGGGGAAAGACACAATTCCACCCAAGTGGAGTTTAGCTTTTCTGAAAAAAATACACGCACTCACAACAAAGGTTAATATAGTGTTACATGACTTGTACAACAAGACAATGTACAAAGAAACTAGATTACATGAGTCTCTCTATACTTGGACTACAAGCCAAGCTATTCCATGCACACGCCAACAACCCGTGCATATCTAATTAAACAACCTTTATCATCTACCACCTCCCTTCAATTTCAGACACTAACAAGGTTGAGATTGATTCTGAAGTCTTTAATCTTGGCAGTGTTGAGTTGTTTTATAAACCTATCCGCAAGTACATCGATGACATGAAGGTATGAATCGTATGTCAAGTAGCTTTTGTGTATATGTTTTGGTTTTAGCATGGAAGACCGGATTAAGTGACAAGTAGGTGACCAAACATCGTCTCTTTTGAAATATGGTTCCACCTAGCTCTTGTATCGCTCATGCAGGATACAACCCTTATTTGACAACCAAACACATGGATGTCGAGCACCCAAGAGACAAAGTTTGAAACTTAACCAGCTAAGACACATTATATCTTTTTTGACCGAAAAGACACATTATATCTGATATGCCATGATATTTGTTCATAATAAACATCATAACATACAAACTACAAATTAATAAGGCTCTACAAAAGAAGGGTGATCTGCCATGATATTTATTCATAAATATTTGTTTGGATGCGATAACGAGACATTTGAAGCCATCAAGCGTGGATGCGGCGGCGTAATAGGATAAGGCTCAAGGAGGGGCGGTACGGTAATTTCTTTTGAGTAAAGTCCATTTTGGCCATCGAACTTTTGGCGAAGTCCGAGAATGATCATCTAACTACAAAACCAGAAATCTTTGGCCATCCAACTATTAAAACCGTTCATATTTGACCATCAAGGCGGTTTGGTGGGGTGGTTTCGCTGATGTAGAGCCACATGGCAATGGGGCCTAGTTGTCAACCCTCTTCTCTCTCCATATCTGACAACCGAATCCTGCAGCACCAGCCACGCGAGATGGGCCCCATTTGTCATCTTCATCTTCCAGCTCGTGGCCAGTCCCCCATGGTTGCTACTCTTTTCGATCCCGTGGGAGGGCGGAGCATGGAGCAGTGCGCACAATTAGGAATTAGCAGAGGAGGAGGCTTGGCACGGGCAAAACGAGTTCGGAGCATCACGACGTGGGGAAGCCAAGGCAGCGGCGGGCGAGCAGCCACTCTACCACTGCCTCGCCGGGCGTGCGTGCCGCCGCCGCCGCCTCATGGGTGCGCATGCGAGCAGCAGCACAGCGGCCTCGCTGGCGCGCGCGACAACGGCTTCGCCACGGCCTCGCGGGCACGCGGCGGGGAGCAGCTCCGCCCGCGGCAGTGGCACTGCGGTGACGCTGGCACGCAGCGTGCGTGCTGCTCGCCACGGCACCGCGGGCGCGAGCGAGCTCCGCCGCGGCCTCGCCCGGCGCGGCGTGCATCTCGCCGCGGCCTCCGGCGAGCGTGTGCGGCAGTGCGGGCACTGCGGCAACGCTGGAGAGCAACTCGCCGCAGCCTCGCCCGTCCACGCACGTGCAGCTCGCCGCACGCAGCGTGCGGAGCAGCAGCACCGCGACCTTGCCACCACCTAGCAAACTGCCTCGACGGTCAAGTATGAACGGTTTTAAGAGTTGGATGGCCAAAAATTTCTGGTTTTGTAGTTTGATGGTCATTCTCAAACTTTGCCAAAAAGTTCGACGGCTAAAAATGGACTTTACTCTTTCTTTTTTCTCTTTGGAGAAAAGTGGTAGTGAATGGAATGTTATTTGATTGCACAATACCTCATAACTGTGGCTTGGGCGCGAAACCAACGATTTGGTTCTCTGTCAGTAATCATATCACCTAATTCTCTAAAAAAAAAAAGTAAGCATATCACCTTACATTTCCGGGAACCAAACGCTTCACTAGGTCTTGGAATAAGCATCTTATCTTGCAAAACAAGAAAGACATATAGCCTAGTTGCATTATTCACCAACCAAGTACATCATCTCCCTTGACACACCACGCTTTTGTTGAACACGGCGACTTTTTCTTCGTTTGTATCCTTCTTTTCCTTGATATGTACGACATCATACAATCCAATGCAAGAGCTGGCAAAGCTGTCATAGACGACATTGGCAAAACCATAAAAAAAAAATTTCTAAGCCACTGTACCTCGCACATAAGTACAACAATGGTTGCTTAACTGCTTAGGTATGACTATGAACGAGCTTACCTCACAAAATGTTTATTTTTTTTGAAATTGACTGGCGGTATCAAACTTCTATATAAAGTGATGGTATCCATACAAAAATGTACTAGCCACCTACTAGCAAGCAAGTTCCTCCTCATCACCAAGGAAGAACAGCTACTAAATTAATGGCGGCTCCCGAGGGTTGCAGTAGCCACTTCCTCGTGGTGGCGTACGGCATCCAAGGCCACGTCAACCCTGCCCGCACACTCGCGCATCGCCTTGCCAAGATCAGCGGTTGCACGGCCACCCTCTCGGTCCCACTCTCTGGCCACCGCCGCATGTTCCCCTCGTCCTCCTCCTCCGACGAGGCCATCTTCACCGACGGGCTCATCTCCTACCTCCCCTTCTCTGACGGCATAGACGATGGAACCTGGCCCGTCGACTCAGAAGACAGGGCGCGGCGCCATAAAGCTAACTTCAGAACCCTCTCCGCCGTTGTCAGCCGCCTCACGGCCATAGACAGCGGGCGACCACCAGTGACCTGCCTAGTCTGCACCCTCAGCATGCCGGTGGTCGGCGAGGTCGCCCGCGCGCACGGTCTCCCGTTGGCCATCTACTGGATCCAGCCGGCGACTGTTTTCGCCACGTACTACCACTACTTCCACGGCCACGACGAGCTCCTCCGCCTCGCTGACGCCGGCAGCGACGACCTGATCACTCTCCCAGGCATGGTACGCCCTCTTAGGGTCCGCGACCTGCCGAGCTTTTTAGTCGAGGAGACGCCGGAAGGCCTGTCCAAGATGATCCTCAATTCGATGCGCGAGCTGTTTCAGCAGATGGACGAGGCGGAGAAGCCGATGGTTCTGGTGAACACGTTCGGTGCGCTGGAAGACGTCGTGCTCAGAGCAGTGCAACCTTACATGGACGTCTTCGCTGTCGGGCCGGCAGTTCCATTATTATCATTGAAGAACGACGACGATGGAACAAGCGAATTAGCAGCACAGATCCATCTCTTCGAGCAGGACACCAAGAAGAGGTACATGGAGTGGCTGGACGCGCGGCCGGAGAAGTCCGTCGTGTACCTCTCGTTTGGGAGCTTGCTGGGATACACGAGACGGCAAGCCGAGGAGGTCCTCCACGGGCTGCAAGCTGCCGGGCGACCCTACTTGTGGGTGGTGCGCAGGGAGGGCGGCGCTAAGGAAGTGGACGACCTCTTCCTGACGGCGACTGCGTCAGCGGCAGCGGTGGAAGGGCTGGTGGTGGAGTGGTGCGACCAGCAACGGGTGCTGGCGCACCCGTCAGTGGGGTGCTTCGTGACGCACTGCGGGTGGAACTCGACGCTGGAGGCCGTGGTGTGCGGCGTGCCCATGGTCGCCGTGCCGAGCTGGTCGGACCAGCCGGTGAACGCGTGGCTGGTGGAGGAGGAGTGGGAGGTGGGTGTCAGGGCGGAGCGGGATGGGGAAGGGGTGCTGGAGCGAGACGAGCTCGCGAGGTGTGTGGACATGGTGATGGGTGCCGGTGACAGGGCGGTGCAGGTGAGGGCCAACGCGAGTGAGCTGAAGGAGAGGGCGAGACAGGCCGTGGCTGATGGTGGGCCCTTGGAAACCAGTCTTCGGAGATTCGTTGAATGCATGCAAAGATCTAGGCCCAAGTAACATTTTAGATAGAGTCTCCAACTTTTTTTTTTTTTTTTTGCCAAATCTCCAGCTTTTTTTTTTTTTTTTTTTTTTGTGCGAAATAGGTAAAGTCGCCAGCAGCTTGATAGAATAAAGATTAATTGCTCTAAACTTCATCTCGGTCATATGGATATTTGGTTTAAGTTTTGTTCAAATTAAGTTGATATGGATCCTGTATATGTTTCATCTTTTATCGAGCTTTGTCAAAGAAAATGCCACATTATCGAGCTTCTCCACAGAGCCAATGTTCTAAGGCAAGCACTGCATGTTAATTACTTTTATTGGGAACACAAGAGTGGCTCTAATCTATGTGACCATGGAGGTTTTGTGAGAATAGAAGAGAAAAGCCCAGGTCATTAATTTATCTGAGTACAGAGAAACATGTGCATTGAGGAAACCTTACGACTAGTACTTCAATCTCTCCATATCTCTTCCTGCAAAGAGTCCATGGCATGATGAGATGTGCTGTTGTAGTATGGTACAGCCACCTGCAAAGAGTCCATGCCTCAGTGAGTCAGTATGATGAAAAGTGGAGGTACCGCTTGGAGTGTATGTTATAGCAAGTAGAGATCGGTCCAATGGAAATATTGTGCCATGTCCAAGGGAATAAAAAGCTTTTTAGACACGTTGGGAGGTTTCGGGGCTCCTTCTTTTCTTGTCTACGAGGCTCAAGCCAACAAACTTGTTATAACCTGCATCGACAAAGCCCTCATTAGGTCTTCTCTAATGATCATGTCAAACTAAATCTTGTGATGAGGTGTTAATTAACCCAAAAGAATCCATATGACGCCATTGAAGGCCACCTAAATTATTTTACTTCAAAGGATCGGAACCGAATTCAAGAAAATGTAAGACCAAATTAGGGAGCCAAGACTGAACTCATCCACTTTAGACCTTTGTTTGGATTGGTTCAGTCTCCATATCTCAAACCACATGTGTTGAAATAGATTGGAGTGAAACATATATACTTCAAGTATATTTCAATCTACTTCAACACATATGCACATATGTATTGAGGCAAATATGTGTACATCCAAACAAGCCCTTTTTTTAATAAAGGAACTTCCATTCCAACCTTCACATCTAAGGTTTGAATGCTTACAATAAGCACGCTTACAAAGAAGGGTCCTGCTTACAAGCCCTTAACATTTCTTTGATGCTATTGCTAACCACTTAGGGCACTCACAATGCATACTCTACCATAGAGTCTAAGCTTATTTATTACCATCATATTTATTGCACTTTGCTGATGTGGCAGTATATTTATGGAAGAGAGAGGGAGAAAAACAAAACTCCAAGTCTTAGTTAGACTCTAAGTCCATGTTACCCAAGGTAATAAATAGTTTTAGACTCTAGGATTTAGAGCTTCTTTTCTTGTCTACGAGGCTCAAGCCAACAAACTTGTTAATCTGCATTGACAGAGCCCTCATTAGGTCTTCTCTAATGATCATCAAACTAAATCTTGTGATGAGGTGTTAATTAACCCTAAAGAATCCATATGACGCCATTTTTTTTTTTTGAGATTACACAAGATAACGCAGACGGTCAACACGCACGCACACTCACCCCTATGAACACACATACGCAAATCCTACCCCTATGAGCACCTCACGAAGGACTAAGCCGGCAAAGCTTAAAGTTCCGAAGTCACCACCTGGCGCCTCGCTATCGACGGGGACGTCGCCTACCACTTAATGCACAGCGCCGGAAAATCCTGAAATAAATCCAAGATAAAATGTCGCACCCAGGATTTGAACCCTGGGTGGAAGCCCCCCAACCAATGGCCTTTGCCATTGCACCGTGAGCCCCTTGACTATGACGCCATTGAAGGCCACCTAAATTATTTTACTTAGAAAGGATCAGAACCGAATTCAAGAAAATGCAAGACCAAATTGGGGAGTCAAGACTGAACTCGTCCACTTTAGGCCTTTGTTTGGATTGGTTCAATCTTCGTATCTCAAACCACATGTGTTAAAATAGAATTGGAGTGAAACATATATACTTCAAGTATATTTCTAGCTAGTTCAACACATATACACATATGTATTGAGACCAATACATGTACATCCAAACAAGCCCTTAACATTTCTTTGATGCTATTGCTAACCACTGACGCGATTAAGAACTCTACATATTTGTGTGTTGGTCAAACACGTTAACTAGTGAGTTTGGTACACCAACTCGGAACATTTGTACACATTTGTACACTACCAATCCAGACATATGTCATGCGTTGCTCACGGTGGAGGAGGTGCGTTCTTCCATCAGTGCTGACGTGTTTTTGTCAACGAAGACGGCTGCGTTGACTTGTTCCTCCCAGCTGCTGCCGTGCTTGGCCTAGTCAACGAAGACCGACGGGTGTTCCAGAGCCTTCGCTGCGGCCAAATCTGAGCCGTCCACCTCTGAAACAACGGACTGGATTCAGCCAACGGCAGCCACCCATCTCTTCCTCTTTCTTTCCCCAAAACAAAGGCTCTCTCGACTCGAGGGGAAGAAAGGAACTCTCGCTCTCGCCGGCGTCGAGGACCTAATCGACCGTCCGGGGAAGGAGGAGCAGCAGGAGGAGGAGGAGGAGGCGAAGATGATCGAGGTGGTGCTGAACGACCGTCTGGGGAAGAAGGTTAGAGTCAAGTGCAACGAGGACGACACGATCGGCGACCTCAAGAAGCTGGTGGCGGCGCAGACGGGGACGCGCGCGGAGAAGATCCGCATCCAGAAGTGGTATAACATCTACAAGGATCACATCACACTCCAAGGACTACGAGATCCATGACGGCATGGGCCTCGAGCTCTACTACAACTAGCCGCCGCTGCCGCTGCCGCCGGTCTGTTGTCAGGTAACTAGCAGCGACTCGTTTCCTTCCTCTCGAGTCCCTCTGCGGCTCTGCTCGCCCCTTCGATTCGATTCGATTCGATTCCTGCGGCGCACCTAGCCACTGGCAGTAGCTTATTAGTAGTTGACCGAGAAAACGTCATCGATTCTGGGTTCCGCGTAGGCTGATTCCAGTTTGGATGTGTGGAATTCGACACCTTATCTGACTAGTGACTACTGACTGAAGATTAGCAGTGAGGGATTTTCGTGGCTTACTGTGATCTCTTTGGCAAATCAGTAAACGCTGATTGGTTTTTGTGGTACCTTTAAAGATGCAGAGTCTTCAGCTAAAGACATGTCTGGTGATTTTTGTGTGTTTACCCTTATTTTGGTGAATATGTGTTTGGTGATTCAGAACAGGTGATCTGTTTAGACAAAACTGAAGCGTGTGGGGGTTCACAGCTGTCAGTGGCATATTCATATAACTAATTTAAGTCTTGTTTCGAGCACATAAATTATCCATGTATGCACCTATGTGAGGTTCAATCGACTAACTTTGAGGCTTTGTACAATCGTTTAGTGTGTTGAAGCTCTTAACTTTACAGTCTTGTGTATAATCTCTATTAAATCCTTTTCTCAATGTTCTGCTTGGAATATCCAAGAAACTTTTTTTTGTAGGTTGTGAAATAGAATTTGCTTTGAAAGGTTTGAGTGAATCTTTGTTGGTGTTGGTTGTGGTTTCTTGGCTATGTTATCTAGTTCACGTGTTTTGCGTCATAGTTTCGTTTTGTTGCTTAAATTTGTGAAGCAGGCAGAATAAGTAACCAAACATATGAACTTTACCAATTATTATGTTATGAGTGATACAGATAAACATATAATCATGTTTAGTAAGAGTCCAGAAAGAACAAATCCTTTCAACCTACCCAAAAGACTCGATTGTTAAATAATGCCTCATTGAAAATTGTTATGCACAGGATAAATGTAATTCTGAAAACCTGAAAGATTATCAAGAAGTACTTCCTAAGATGGCTCATTTATAGATGCACAGGATGCCTTGTTGCTTACATATTCTATTCTAATTCTAGCATTAGAATCTAGATGTCTTTCTAGTAAATGATTTTTAGTTGTGGTTCAGTTATCATTAGCTACATCATTAGATGATCAGTATTGAGTTGAATTCTGTTTTGGAAAAATTTGTGAGTTGGAATGAAATGAAAGGAGGTTTAATTATTTGATAGAGTGATGTACGAGCCTCACAAAATTTTGGCCTCCATCTTTTTTTTCCTTTTCTGGTGACAGTGATACAGGTTGAAACAATGTTGTGGCTAATAGCTTATTCGTGTTTGAACCTGGTGGTGATAGGGTCCTACTGTTATTGCCTTTGTGGCAAAAGAAATATGGCTATAATTGCTTGATTGGCAGTATCTGTTGGCCTGATTAATGGCACATTTTATTGCAGTTATTTTTCACTGCACAATGCAGCATATTGTGCACTGTAGTTTGGAAAATTATTTACAACTTGGAGCAGTGCATGAAAGTGCTGGAGATTGGAAAGCTACTTATAAGTTCAATACATGTTGATGTTTTCTTCCAAATAGTTGCCAGATTCCTGGCAATTTTGCTTATGCTTGAATTTGAGAAAGCTGAAATGAACTTGTAGATTTCTCTGATATTAACATGTGGCCTTGTACTTCCAAATAATTCGCTTGACATTTCTGTCTATGATTTCCTTTGACATATTCCTTCTCCACTAATCTTTGTTCAATTCCCATGCAGGTTGATCTGAATTCTGAAGTCATGGGTGCAATTCCAATCGCAGTCTCTTAAGCTCACATAAATATATATCTAAACAACCCCAATGGGCTATGTAAGGCATTGTGCCAAACTATCAGTGACTACTGACAGCTTTGCATATTTGTGTTGTATGATCAACCTGCAAACTTGGTAAGCTGCTACTAGTACTATAAATAACATAGGGCTTTAACCTTGGTTGTGGTAATCACCATCTCTTCTCATGCAACTGTGTGCACTTCATTCTGCTTCCACATTGTGCGTCAAATCATCGCACCTTTATACAAAAGTTGTCTAACACGCCTGAGACCTGCAGTGTAATGGAATGAAATTGCAACTTTTTTTTTTTTTGAGTCATCTGCTGATGCTGATAATTAAGCTCTGCACATCAAACTGGCTATTGGGAGTGGAAAAAGGAAGTTATAGAGAAGTTGCTTGTTTGGCTCCTGGAAGTCTGGAACAGCATGCTAAAAGGAGCATTCCTTGCATTTTTTGAACTACTCTCCATCACTATGGGCATGTTTGGATGAAGCTAGGGCTAGTTACTAGTT
Organism: Hyparrhenia diplandra; assembly: GCA_015847255.1. Taxonomy (NCBI): domain Eukaryota; kingdom Viridiplantae; phylum Streptophyta; class Magnoliopsida; order Poales; family Poaceae; genus Hyparrhenia; species Hyparrhenia diplandra. The sequence continues at coordinate 133,011 of JADLZK010011796.1, forward strand.
GGGCTAACAATTAGCCGAAGTTGGCTAGTTAGTTGACTACCAACTAGTTGACAGCTTGGCTAAAAAAATAGCCCATCTATTAGCTCACTTGTTTTGATGCACCATAACTGATTTTAGTTAATTTTTATCCAGCTAGCAATTAGCTCCGGCATCAAACCATTGAGCTTTCCTGCTCAATGGTATGCTGATAGGGGGACTCCTCGGATGTTAAGCTCATGACGCTGTGGTTTTTTAGGGGAGTATTTTTCCATTGAGTTTTGAATTCAGACAACGTTTATCAGGATGTACTAAATCAAAGCATATATGTATTATGGTAGATGAAGTCGGAGCTCTATTCCAAGGATGTTTAAGCACAGCACGGCCGGAGCTCAACACCTGTCACCAGTGACCCCTATGCTTCTCTATCCCCTCCGCCTCTAGGGATCTAGTGGGTGATGAGGAGGGGTGGAGACTCGTTCTAATCTGCTATTAGGCTCCACCACTAGGGTTCATGGTTTCCTTGTACTCAATAGTCAATCGGTTTGCTTCCTAGTCTCAATCAGTTTATCCCCTTGCAGCCTCGTGCCAAGCTCCTTCAACTACATCAAATCGGCTTTTCCCACATTGTCACCGCCCTACAAAACCGTCTTCATCATGAGTTTTGGGGGTGAGCCAATCTAGTATACTCTAGTGATGGCTTCAATACCATCCATCCACGGTTGACTAGAGAAGTTCTACATCGATGACTTTCCCACCCTACTTCATCGACACTCCGCACGGTAGGTCTATTTGGGTCCAAGTATCCATGACACTTTTGGCACCGCCTCGTTAGTGTTCTGTTCGTCATCGCCATTGGTGTGCTCGACTATTCTACACCTGTACACATGTGCTTCTATGGTGTTACCTCGAGCGACTCGGTGATGTGATTCGACCTTCTTCCAAGGCTCTCAATCTCAAAAGAAAAGGCTCTCCTCGTGCGTGACCCTAGAGTGGTTTACGGTGTCATGCTTGTTGTGCAATGCTAACACAACCGAATCCTCCCGTCGCCCGGCGCCCTTCGGTGAAGGCCGGTTTGCGCCGGTGGTGGCTTTACCGAGTGCCGTGCTTTCGGTGAACGGAGCTCGCGAAAGTTCCTACGGCAAAGACTTTCGCCGAGCTCCTTTTGGCCCCCTCACTGCGGCAACTTCGCCACTACTTTGCCGAGCGCCAACTCCTGCGCTTGGCAAAGTAAACTCACCGTCACGTCGGCCGCGCCGTTAACGGTGTCGTTGACGTCACGGTACGTCACTGTTACAAATAGGACAGTTCCATAAACATGCATCCACTCATTGTTAGTATTTGAGGTGTTGTAGACAACTATTACTCTATTAGTAGAACTTTGTAAGTGGTTTTTGCAATGCAATATAACAATGTCTTATGGAATAAGCGATAATCATGTTGTAGTTACTACAACTATTTTAGTCAGATAGTTAGGACTGAGAAAAGTTTATATAAATCATTTGCATGTATTGTGTACTTCTGTGTTTTCCAAGTTCACCATTACACAATTCTTAGCTCCTCTTTATACATTATATATACTACTTAATTTTTTATGAAGTGGCCTATTCATCATATCTCCTGCATGGACACACTATGTATAGAGTCCTGGATACAAAAATCTTATGATGTATTGCTCTCCAACACATAGTGCGCACACACTGTCATAGCCTCTGATCTGAGCCCATCACTAGAAGTACCAAGGCCAAAGAGGAATGCTCGGGCCTACTTCAACAATTCCCGAGTGTGTGGCTCATAATGGGTCCATGGTGTGTGTGTGCCCATTGAGGAGTAGGAAGGCGGGGAGCATGTGTGAGAGAGGGAAACAAACTTGTAACAACAAACACATTTCCTTCCATCTCAACCAGGACCTCATCGACCTTGAGTTCTACCTCTGCATCTCTTCTCTGTATCTGATTCCATTCCGGCGACTCAAGGTCGCTAACATTTGTGGTCAAATCCAACGAACCTTGGTGTTCACCCATGCTGGATCTATTAGGTCCCCAACCCCACTACACCCGGCTGCAGCGCACCAAGGAAGCCATGGACCGGGAATGTCTGATTGGCGTTCGACGAATTGGCCAAGAGGGTTGTCGAGTTCGATGCAAAGTAGGAGATGCATCTCTTGGAGATGGAGCAAGCACACATGTGGAGCTCGAATCTATTTCGGATGACAATGGCAAGCATGTGTGGCACATGACCGCCAACCTACTCCTAAGGAGAAGGCGGTCCCTGCCCAAATCACACACCGTGTTTTCTAGTCAAAGGCTCTCCATTCCTAATCCTAATCCCTAATCCCTCCTCCGATAGATCAACGCACCCCTGATTGATGTACCCTCCATCACCATCGTAGTTATTGGGAAAGTGGTTCCGAATAGGTTTAGGATAGGAGAGTGGAGAGAGACGGTTAGGGTTTTTTGGCAGTCACGGAAGGGAGAGACCCTCTTGCGCTCATGCTCTTGTCACTATATAGGCAAGCGATAATTTACAAGTGACCCCTTGGTGGGGGTTGACATTGACAAGCCATTGCACTAACCTATCCCCTATTGAGACTCTTCTAGGGGGATTTGGCCCATATGAGTCTTGGCTCCCCCAATAGCAACGCTGATTTGCCGCCAATCGATGGCCCCTCTATTGCCGATGCAGTTGCCTACAGTGTAACCTTCATCCGATGTGTCACGCCAGCATCACCACTGCCCACCGTGAGTGCTTATCCAACGCTACCCAAAACCCCAGCCTCCACATTGCCTAGGGCACCGTACTACCTTGGATCTCGCAACCTCTATGGACGGTGAATATGACGAGTCCCGCAACAAGCCTGTGCTCGCGCCCAAGGAGAAGACAAAGTCCAAGTCGAAAACGGATGAAAATAACATCTGGACCAGGGTCACCTCCCGCAAGCACAAGGTACGGTCACAGCCGCGACTGCCACCTAGCCCTGAGTGTGTGTGCCGAGGCAGCCCATACATGCTCTTCTGAAGGAGTATTTGTCTCTAACACGCAGACACACACACTCGTCTGTGCACAAACCCACACACCACCGCGCAAGCACAAATATATACACTTGATTACACTCTCATGTAGTACGTTATTAATGCATAGGCAAAAAAATTATGGGATGTTATATATATAGTGTAATGATCAAAACCAAAGAATCTCCACCAAATTGTATCTTCTTCCTCGGTCTATCACCGCCCACCCGTTGTTGTCCGGCTACACAATATTCCTCTCCTCTAGCGCGGTCGACCACAATTGTCCCACCTCTCTCCTCCACCTTGCCTATATCCATTGTGGCGGAGCCACCACCCAACCACCTTGGGCGGCTGTCCGGGCTCGTTGGTGATTTTCAAAAGAAAAAATTTCTTATTACCAAAGAAGAACACTGTAGTTTACTAGCTAAATACGTTTTGCATATGAAGATTTACCTAACAGGCTTCCTAAAAGCTTGTTGGCTCTGCCACTCCCTATATATCTTCTCACCACACTTTCTCGGTCTTGCCCTATATATACCTTCTCTAGACCTAGAAGAGGTAATTAAAACCAACAACAATATCTTTATATACCTTCTCTGAAAACACCACAGCAGCCTTTATAATAAAAGAAACACCACGTAGGGGCCACCTGTGACACGTACCATGTGTTTGGTTGGGGAAGGAGTCCAACCGGGACCGGCGGACGAGTCCGACCCATTTTTGAATATTTGGATGGAGACAATAGGACCGAGCGAACCCGGGAAGGGAATATTCGGTGAAGATGCTGGTTCGCTCCGTCCGCCCAAATCGGGCGGATGGAGCCGACCTGCGTGGGTTTCGTCAAGGAGAAACAAAGAAGAAATAGAGGGGGAGCACACTTTCGCGGTTAGGCTGCCGACCGAGGGGCTCGCCGGCCTCTCGCATCGGCAGCGACCTCCTCGTTGTGCTTCGGCCCCGCGGCCTCCTCATCACGCGTTCATTCCTGGACGCCCTCCTCGTCACACGAACGGGCGGACGGCGTGGACAATGAACAACGTGGGCGCAGACGACAAACGATGAACAACATGGGCGCGCCAAGGATCCGGCCGCCACGAAGCTCAGCGCGCGCCCGGATCTAGCAGCGGCGAAGCTCGGCAACGCCGCCCCTACCGTGTCACCGGTGAGCTCGCCCCTCGGTGTTCCGTAGTGCCGAGTCCACGTGTGGATTTACGGTGGAGGAAGAAGAAGGGGATTTAACGGAATTTTATTTCACTCTCGTGGTTGCTTTGGTAAAAAGTACTAGAGAGAAAGAATTTTAGATCCGGGTCCCGCTGGATTTCGATAAACTCTAGGGGTCCCGATGCAAAGTGTCGGGAATAACGCCGTTAAAGCTCCGTCACGCCCGCCGTTCCCAATACCTACAACCAAACACCCGATGGGCCCTCCGTCCCAAAATCAAGATTGCAACAAAACAAAGGATGAAGCGGTTCCGCCCCCAAAACAAGGGTTGGAGCCATCCCAACCCGCAGATCCCACATCCAAAACACGGGGGTAGTATATGAAACTTGACGGCTGAACCTGCTGGGCGTTTTGTAGATGGAGACACGTAAAAAGGATGATGCGGGTTGCGCTGCGCATGCGCGGTGACGTGGGACGACAACGATGGCGAGCACGCAGGGCATGCCGGGCGCCGCCTGCTGCCCCGGCCGGTCCCCGCAAGGCTACGGCAGAGGTGAGAACCCAGGCCGGCCACACACCTTGCCAATTCAGACTTTCGGACGCTCTCCTCTTTCCCCACACCCTGAACAACCCTAATCCTCGCGATCCGGCTCAGCGCCCTTTGCTGCCACCGATCCACGCCGCTAGTCGATGGTCGCTCCATCACCACGGCTGCCGCCCGCGATGGATCCTCCGCATTGCTTAAGGCAGCGTACCTTTGGATCTCGCAATCCCAGTGGACGGTGAATAACGATGAGTCCTATAGCAAACCTATGCTTGCCCCAAGAAGAAGTCGAAGTCCAAGTCGAAAACAGATGAAAATAACATCTGGACCAGGCTCACCTCCCGCAAGCGCAAAGGTACGGCCGCAGCCGCGACTACCACTTAGCCCTGGCTCAATGCCGCTGACAGTGAGGAGTGTGTGCTGGGGCAGCCCATACATGCTCTTCTGAAGGAGTTTTTGTCTCTAAACACACACAGACACACACTCGCGCGCAAAACACACACACTTGCCCACGCACAAACCCGCACACCACCGCGCATGCACAAATATATACACTTGCTTGCACTCTCATGTAGTACGTTTTTAATGCACAGGCAAAAAATTATGGGATGTTATATATGTAGTGTAATGATCAAAACCAAAGAATCTCCACCAAATTGTATCTTCTTCCTCGGTCTAGCACCGCCCACAAGTTGTTGTCCGGCTACACAATATTCCTATCCTCTAGCTAGACGTCCTCAAACAGTTAGCGCCGCCGACCACAGTTGTCCCACCTCTTTCCTCCACCTTGCCCACCCAGCCACCTTGGGCGGCTGTCCGCTCGTTGGTGATTTTCAAAAGAAAAAATTTCTTGTTACCAAAGAAGAACACTGTAGTTTACTAGCTAAATACGTTTTGCATATGAAGATTTGCCCAACAGGCTTCCTAAAAAGCTTGTTGGCTCGCCACTCCTATATATATCTTCTCACCACACTTTTCTCGGTCTTGCCCTATATATACCTTCTCTAGACCTAGTAGAGGTAATTAAAACCAACAATATCTTTATATACCTTCTCTGAAAACACCACGACAGCCTTTATAATAAAAAAACCACGTAGGGGCTACCTGCGACACGCATCCGTGTGTTTGGTTGGGGAAGGAGTCCAACCTAGACCAGCCGGACGGGTCCGACCCATTTTTTTGAATGTTTGGATGGAGGCAGCAGGGGACCGAGTGAACCCGGAGGGAATATTCGGTGAAGATGTTGGTTTGCTCCGCCCCGCCCAAATCGGCGGGGACGGATCCGGACCTATGTGGGTTCCGGTCAAGGAGAAACGAAGAAGAAACAGAGGAGGAACAAACTCGTGGTTAGGTCGGGCGATTGAGGGCCCGTCGACCTCGCATCAGCGGACCTCCTCGTCAAGGCCACCGGCAGCAGCCTCCCTCATCACGTTCATCGCCGACGCCCTCCCGCCGCCGCGTGAATGGCGAACGGCGTGAACGATGAACGGCGTGGACGCAGACGACAAACGACGAACGGCGGCGCTGCGTGCGGATCCGCCGCCACGAAGCTCAGCGCGCGCCGGATCTAGGGGCGGCGAGCTCAAGAACGCCGCCCTACCGTGTCGCCGGTGAGCTCGGCCCCCTCCGCTCCGTAGTGCTGGAGTCCACGCGTGGTTTTCCGGTGGAGGAAGAAGAAGGGGATTTAACGGAATTTTATTTCACTCATAGGGTTGCTTAGGTAAAAGTACTAGAGAGAAAGAATTTTAGATCCGACCGCTAGATTTTGATAAACTCTAGGGTCCCGATGCAAAGTGTTAGGATTAACGCTGTTAAAGTCCGTCATTCCTTTGTTCCCAATACCTACAACCAAACACCTGATGGAGCCACTCCGCCCCCAAAATCAAGATTGCAACAAAATAAAGGATGGAGCGGTTCCGTCCTCAAAACAAGGGTTGGAGCCATCCCAACCCGAGATCCCGCATCCAAAAACAGGGGTAGTATATGAACCTTGATGGCTGAACCCGTTTGGGTGTTTTGTAGCTGGAGACGCCGTAAAATGGATGATGCGGGTTGCGGCTGTGCGCGGCGTGGCGATGTTGACGGCAACGGTGGCGAGCACGTGTGGCACGCTGGCGCCAGCCTGCTGCCCCGCCGTTCCCTCGCAAGGCTACGACAGAGGAGAGAACCCAGGCTAGTCACACACCTTGCCGGTTTAGACTTTCGGACGCTCTCCCTCTTCGCGCCACACCCTGAACAACCCTAATCCTCTGCGGATCCACTCAGCCGCCACCACCGCTGCCGCCTCGCGATGGATCCCTCTGCATTGCTTAAGGAACCGCACCTTGATCTCGCAAACCCCGTGGAGGGTGAATACGAAGAGTCCTACAACAAGCCTATGCTTGCGCCAAGAAGAAATCGAAGTCCAAGTCGAAAACGGGTGAAAATAACATCTGACTAGGCTCACCTCCCGCAAGCACAAGGTACGGCCGCAGCGACGACTATCACCTAGCCCTGGCTCAATGCCGCTGACAATGAGTGTGTGTGTCGGGGCAGCCCATACATGCTGTTCTGAAGAAATATTTGTCTCTAACACACACATGCACACACTCGCGCGCAGACACACACACTTGCCCGCGCACAAACCGGCACACCACTGCACATGCACAAATATATACACTTGCTTGCACTCTCATGTAGTACGTTTTTAATGCATGGGTAAAAATTATGGGATGTTATATATAGTGTAATGATCATAACCAAAGAATCTCCACCAACTAGCATTAAATTAATATCCATTAACGAAATACATTTGCGTGACGGGCGATTTGTATTTTTGCGTGGGCGGGCAAACAGGCCCGCCACCCACCGAAGGTCTCGATTAATCCCTCGATTAACCGTGGTGGGCTACAGTGCCTGTCGCGTTAAATGTTTTCAAAAAAATAATAAAAGAAAACCTCGACAGGCCCGCCGAGCCCACCCATGGGCTTGTCGAGCCCATCCAGCCGCAGCGCCGCCGATCCAAAGAGGTCGGGTTGTCGGATCAGCGCCGCCGGGCCATGTGCTGCCATCGCCGGGGCCATGTGCTGCCGACGATGAAGGGTGGCGCGGATCCGCCATCCCGAAAGCACCACCCATCGCCGTAGATGAAGGAGGGCATGGATCCGGCCGGCCCCATGCGCCCGCCGACGCCGTAGATGAAGAGGAGCGCAAATCTGCCACCCCCGAGCCCCGCCGATCCCCCGAGGAGGAAGGGCGGCGTGGATCCGCCGCTGTAGATGAAGGGAAGCCCGCCACTTTGCGATCCGGGAGAGAGGAGAGGGCGCCCCGCCCGCCACCACCGGGCTTTGGGGTTCAGGGAGGGGAGGGGGGGTTGCCGGTGTGCCGGTCGTCGGAGAGGGAGTGTTGGGGCGGGGGTAGGCGTTGCTCGCACGAGAGAGATAGGGCGCTCGCGGCGAAAGTGGAGAAGAGAAGGGAGAGAGTGAAATGCCTGATGAAAATCCTAGCTTCTCGTATTTATAGGAGGAGGGCTATCGGGCCTTCTTGGCTCATTGGGCCCCAGCCTTTTTCCGGGCTTATTAAGGTGTTCGCCACGGTTAATCTATTTTTCGTGGCGGGCACGTTAGGATGCCCGCCACGTAAAAAATAGATATGAACCGGGGGGCGTTTTTAAGTTGCTCGCCACGTTAATTGATTTTCCATGGCGGGGAAAAATGCCGGTCACGTGTAATAGAAAACGCCCACCATGCTTAATCAGGCCATTAACCATGGCAGGCAAACTCAACGCCCGCCCCGGTAAAGATTTTCCGAGGTTGACGATAATCATTTTAGTTACTAGTGACCAATTCGATGATCCAAATTGTATCTTCTTCCTCGGCCTATCACCGCCCCACCCGTTGTTGTCCCGCCACATAATATTCCTCTCCTTTAGCTAGATGTTCTCTATCTATATACACAATTCTTCCTTGGTCTATCCTCAAATATCAGCCGCCGCCGACCACGCTTGTCCCACCTCTCGTTCTCCGCCTTGCCTATATCCAATAAAGAGCTACCGCCCAGCCATCTTTGGGCGGCTGGCCGGGCTCGTTGGCGATTTTCAAAAGAAAAAATTCTTGATACCAAAGAAAGAACACTATAGTTTACTAGCTAAATACGTTTTGCATATGAAGATTTGCCCGGCATGCTTCCTAAAGCTTGTTGGCTCCGCCACTCCCTATATATCGACCACCCTTTCTCCTCGGGGATGTTAGGTCGGCGCCAAACATCGCGCTGACCACCCCTTTGGTGGGCCGCCCAAGGGCTGCTCGGTGGTGAAGATGACGACGACGATGAAGGTGAGCCGCGGTTTAACGTTCCCCGGCGGTTAGTGTCCGACGGCCTTCCCCTCCCTCTTCCTTCCCGGCTATAGAATCCGCCGGGCCGTTTCTTCGCCGCTGAAACGCCGACACGGGCGGTGAGCGAGACGTCGGGGCGCCACCGGCGGGCCAGGGCCGTACTCATCCGTTGGGTATGGGTAGGCGGCGGGGAGCGCGAGGTCGCCGGAGTTGGAGAAGATGAGTAGGGTTAGAGTTTCGGTCGGAGCCGAGAAGATGGGAAGGGAAGGAGGAGGGGCGGCCCTAGCTCGCCGGAGCTCCGGGAACCTTAGCACCCTGGGCGGCAGGGGGGGGGGGGGGGGCTTAGGAAGGGGGCGCGCCGCCGCCGCCAAGAGGAAGACGGCGGCCGGGCGCCGAGGAGGAAGACAAGCACCGGGCGGGCCTTGGGGGCCATTAGCCGGGCCACCTGGTCGGCGTATAACACACACACACACCGCCTTTCTGGGCCTTGCCTTCTCTAGTCTAGACCTAGTAGATAGAGTAATTGATCTCAAAAAAAAAAAAAAAGTAGATAGAGTAATTAAAACCGACAACATCTTTTTACTTCGGTGACCCTCCCTAACTCTGAAAAACACCACGGGCCGGCCACCTGCGACACGTAGTATATGAACCTTCACTGCTGAACCTGCTGGCCGTTTTGTCGCTGGAGACGCGTAAAAACGATGTCGCGGGCTGCGCCTGCGCGCGCGCGCGCGACGTGGACGCAACGACGGCGAGCACGTGCGGCACGCCGGCGCCAGCCCGCTGCCCCGGCCGGTCCCCGCAAAGGCTACGACGTCAGAGGAGAGGAACCAGGCGTCACGCACCTTGCCAGTTCGGACTTTACTCGGACGCGCGCTCTCCCTCAACCCTAATCCTCTGCGATCCGCTCAGCCCCTGCCGCCGCCGCTCGCCGCCGCCGATCCACGCGCAGCTGCCGCTCCTCCTCACCACCGCAGCCGCCCGCGATGGATGCTCCGTCCGACACCCCGGCCTCGCTGCTACCCGCCGCCGGTGCATCAGCAGCTTCCGATTTCCAAAACCTCGACGGTACCCTGCCTGCCTCCTCCGATCTCCCAGTCCCGGTCGACGGGGGTGAGTACGGCGGTGGATCCTGCAGCAAGACAGCGCCGGCGCCGGCTCCAAAGAAGAAGTCCAAGTACAAGCGGGACGAAAACGGCATCTGGACCCCCAGACCCTCCCGCAAGCACAAGAAGAAGGCAGTGCCGTCGCCACAGCAGGCCGCCGCCCAGCCGCCGCCCGTCGCCCCCGGAGCTGAGGAGTGCGCCCCGGGGAAGCCCGTGCTCCTCTCCCGCGTCTTCAAGTCGGAGAGGATCTTGCTGTTCGCCGACCGCCTCACCGCAGCCAGCTCCAATGGCTACCGCATGGTGCGCGCCACGCACGGCGTCGCTGCCGGGGCTTGGTACTTCGAGGTCAGGGTGCTGCACCTCGGCCCCACCGGCCACACTCGCCTCGGCTGGGCGACCGACATGGCGGACATTGACATGCCCGTCGGGTTTGGTGCGTATGGCTTTGGGTACCGCGACACCGATGGCGCCAAGGTGCACATGTCCTGGAGGGAGAATTATGGTGGTGAAGGGTATGGAGAAGGAGATGTAATAGGGTTCTACATCTCGCTGCCTGATGGCGAGAAGTACGAGCCTCAGATCAGTCTGAACAACAAGGGCAAGCCTGTTCTTCAGCAAGCCCCCGAGAAGGTGCCAGGTAAATATAAGTGCCTGTTTCAAATTTCTTGCATTTTCTAACGTCGATTCCGTGATTTGGCTAGCCGGCCCCCTTGCTGACCATGGCAGGCCAGACTGTGGCCGTGGCCAACGACTGTGTGCCTGGCTGACTATATAGAGGCAAGCTGTCAGTACTGTAGGATTTGATTATTTTTAACCACGATCGATCCGTGGGAATTGTTGGAGTACATGGATTTTTCTGCTCCTAATTATATTGTTTTTGGCTGCTTGGGGAAACAAGTTCCTCTGTTTCAAATTTCTTGCGTTTTTCACCGCCGATTCCGTGATTTGGCTAGCCCCTTGCTGCCCATGGCTGCCCATGGCAGACCCTAGCCAGACCGTGGCCGCGGCCAACTGTGCATGACTGAGTAGAGGCTTGTTGTTGCCGGTTGACGAACAGTATTGTAGGATTTGATTTTTTTACCAGATATTGGGGAATTATTGTTTGGGTACATGAATTTAATTTTCTGCTCCTAATTATTTTCGGTTGCTTTTGGTTTTGGGGAAAAAAGGTTCTTGGAAGTTGGAACCCATATTTTTATTAACTCTTACAAATTCTCTAATTACTGGGTAGGGAAGTATACACCAAAAATCCTAAATCACTGAAATACGTGTTCTCTAATTACTGGGTAGGGAAGTATACACCAAAAAATCCTAAATCATTGAAATACGTGTTGGGATATATTTTGGGAACAAATCAAACCACACCTTACAATGCGGTCTGCTAGGCAAAATAAGAAAGAAACATGCTTCAGACTTTTGGATAATAGAAGTAACGAAGTCCCCATTTATTCATCCTGTAATAATCTCCAAAGCCTAATGTGTTGCATAAATAGAGCCTAAACTAATGTGCCCATTTATTACTTTTTATCCAGCATGCTGTTGTGATATTGTTATATTTCTGCTTATCCATACCAGTGGAGTTTTATTATTACTCTATGATGATGCAATGCCAATTGAAATTTCATTTTGGAGTCTATATTTCCTGTCACTGTAGCACCTTTGCCCCTTATAGTTGCTGTATGACATGAACCAGAAGGTGCATCTCCAATATTTAACTATTGAAGTATGTTGTTTTAGCTTCCATATATGAATAATAAGGTGCATCTTTTAACACTGATTTTTTTGGTGTAGAGCAGTAAGAAATCCAATTTGCTGGTTATGCTAGCTTGAGAGGTTTTTATTTGTCACATCGATGCTAAAATGTATGAATATTGTGTTTTCCACCATCGATTCTGTGATTTGGCTAGCCCCTTGCCACCTATGGCGCTGACCATGTGTCAGACCCTAGCCAGACCGTGGCTGGGGCCAACTGAGCATGGCTGACTAGAGGCTAGATAGCTGTTGCCGGTTGATGAGCAGTACTGTAGGATTAGATTTTTTTTTTTAACCAGATCTTTGGGAGTTGTTGGAGTACATGATTTTTTCTGCTCCTAATTGTTTTTGGCTGTTTGGGGACTTGGAACTCATCTTTTTAGTAATCAAATAATGCTCTAAGTAGGGGAAGTATCCAGACCAAAATCACCGAAATATATGTATTGGGAACAATCAAAATACACTTTACACTGCTGGCCAAAATAATAAGGAAAACATGCTTCTGACTTTTGGATAATGGATGTAGCAGTTCCCATTTAATTTATGGATCTTGTAATAATCTCCAAAGCCTAAACTAATGTGTATTGATTAAATAAAACCGACCATTGGAGCTTTATTTCTTTTATCCAGCATGCTGTTATGATATTATTGTTATAGTTTTGCTTACCCGCCATACCAGTGGAGCTTTATTGCTCTATTGATGCTGAAACGCTAATTGAAAAATTATCTATTTCATTTTTGGACTCTATATTAACTGTCTATTTCATTTTGCTATATTAACTGTCAGCGTAGCACCTTTGCCCCTTATAATAGTTGCTGCATGACATGAATAAGAAGGTGCAGCTCCAATATTTAACTATTGAAGTATGTTGTTGTAGCTTTTCCATATATGAATAAGGCCCCGTTTGGATGTTGGCATTCAGGGCCTGGATTTGACATTGGAATTAGATACCTCCAATTCCGTTGTTTGGATGGCCTTGGTATTCGCGGGTGGAAACGAGCTCAATGCCGCGACGGCATTCTGTCCGCTTGCCGAGCCTGCCCACAATACCGAGGCCTCACCCTCCGTATTCACCGAATCGGAGTCGTTCCGCTCCCCACGCGAAAAGGAGCCGCTCCCGAGCGCCTGAACCTCAGCGTCCCTCGTCGGGAGGCCGCCCTATGCACCATTAGCGCCGCCCGAACCTCCCCCTCCCGGAGGCCGGAGCACGCCTGAGGTCTGGTAGGGGCGGGACGGCGGCAAGGCAGCCGCGACCCGGCAGCGCAGCTCCCATAGGGCGGAGGGGACGGCGGGGGCAAGGCTGCGGGCGGCGCTGAGCTCCCATAGGGCGGGCGGATGCCAATACGGGCGGGCGTGAGGTCGGGCCCCCTTCTTCCCCACGGCCGGTCAATCTCCTCCATCGGGCACCCCTTCTTCCCCACGGCCGGTCGGCTCCTCCATCGGGCGCCCCCCTTCTTCCCCGGCCGGTCGAGCCTCCCATCGGCACCCCCTTCTTCCCCGCCGTGCAGCGCGTGCCATGGCCGATCGAGCTCTCAGTCGCCGTCCCCTTCTTCCCCATGGTCGGGTCGAGCTTTCCCATGGCAGCGGCTATAAGATTCGTCCACCATGAACGAGGTCGACCTCCCCTCATCATGGTCTGCCAGGTGGTGTTTCAATTCCATGATTTTGCATCCAAACAAGAATATTCGAATTGTACCCATTTCAATGCCATGGTTGCATTGGTATTGAACCCAATTCAATTCCAGCTCTTCCAATGTCTACATCCAAACAGACCCTAAGGTGCATCTTTAACACTGAGATTTTTTTTTGGTGGAGCAGAAAGAAATCCCATTTGGTTATGCTAGCTTGAGAGGTTTTAGTTGTCAACATCGGATGCTAAAATGTTTGAATATTGCGTTTTCCACCGTCCATTCCGTGATTTGGCTAGCCCTTGCTGCCCATGGCTGACCATGGCAGACCCTAGCTAGACCATGTCCGTGGCCAACTGTGCATGGCTGACTAGAGGCTCCTTGTTGCCGGTTGATGAACAGTACTGTAGGATTTGATTTTTTTAACCAGATATTGGGGAATTATTGTTGGAGTACCTGAATTTAATTTTCTGCTCCTAATTATTTTGGGTTGCTTTTGGGGAAACAAACGGTTCTTGGAAGTTGAGCCCATCTTTTTAGTATCTCTTACAATTAATTCTCTAATAATTGAGTGGGGAAGTATATACACCAAAAATCCAAAATCACTGGAATACGTATTGGGATATTTTGGGAACAAATCAAACCACACCTTACACTGCGGTCTTCTAGGCAAAATAAGAAAGAAAACATGCTTCAGACTTTTGGATAATGGTAAGTAACAGAGTGCCCATTTATTCATCCTGTAATAAGCTCCAAAGCCTAAACTAATGTGTTGCATAAATATAAATCCGACCACTGGAGCTTTATTACTTTTATCCAGCATGCTCTTATGATACTGCTTACCCATACCAGTGGTGTTTTATTACTACTCTATTATATTGATGCTGCAATGCTATTTGAAAAAAATATCTATTTCATTTTGGACTCTATATTTCCTGTCACTGTAGCACCTTTGCCCCTTATCGTTGCTGCACGACATGAATAAGAAGGTGCATCTCTCCAATATTTAACTATTGAAGTTTGTTATTGTAGCTTGCTATATGAATAAGGTGCATCTTTAACACTGATTTTTTGTGTGTGTAGAGCAGTAAGAAATCCCAACTGGTTATGCTAGCTTGAGAGGTTTTAAGTTGTCACATCGATGCTAAAATGTTTGAATATTGCGTTTTCCAATGTTGATTCCGTGATTTGGCTAGCCCCTTGCCGCCCATGACGCTGACCATGTCAGACCGTGGCTGCGGCCAACTTAGCATGACTGACTAGAGGCTAGCTGTTACCGGTTGATGAACAGTGCTGTAGGATTTGATTTTTTAACCAGATCTTTGGGAATTGTTGGAGTACATGATTTTTTTCTGCTCCTAATTGTTTTTGGCTGTTTGGGAAATCAAAGGTTCTTGGAACTCGTCTTTTTAGTAATCAAATGCTCTAATAAGGAATGTATTGGGAACAATCAAACTACTCTTTGCACTGCTGGGCAAAATAATAAGGAAAACATGCTTCTGACTTTTGGATAATGGATGTAGCAGTTCCCATTTAATTTATTGATCAAGTAATAATTCTCCAAAGCCTAAACTAATGTGTATTGAATAAAAAAACCGACCATTGGAGCTTTATACTTTTTATCCAGCATGCTGTTATGAAATTATTGTATATTTTGCTTACCCGCCATATATACCAGTGGAGCTTTATTACTCTATTGATGCTGTTGAAAAATTATCTATTTCATTTTGAATGTATATTTTCTGTCAGCGTAGCACCTTTACCCCTTATAATAGTTGCTGCATGACATGAATAATTAAGAAGGTGCATTTCCAATATGTAACTATTGAATGAAGTATGTTTTGTTGCTTCCATATATGAATATGGTGCATCTTTAGCATTGATTTATTTTTTATGTAGGGTAGTAAGAAATCCCAATTGGTTATGCTTGAGAGGTTTTTATAGTTATCACATCGATGCTAAATTTTTTTAATATTAGGTGTTCAAACGCGCATATATGGATCTTTTTTTCTGCGAGCTTGAGTACAAAATGATGTGTCATGCTATCTCTTTTTACAGTTACTTCTGTATCCATTATTCTACATTGTTCTGCCAATTTGAATTTGAATATTATTTGTTTCTTGCATATGCAGGGAGTAAGATATGTTATTTCAAGAATGGGGTGTGCCAAGGCCTTGCCTTCATGGACATTTCAGGAGGGAGGTATTACCCAGCCGCATCACTGTATACTATGCCCAATGAGTCCAACTGTGTGGTAAAATTTAATTTTGGGCCAAACTTCAAATTCTTCCCACAAGATTTTGGTGGGTTACCGATCCCTCTACCAATGAGTGAGGTGCCTCATCAAGCCTTGAGGTGAGGTGAAAATTATATTGATACTGCAGATAGTTATAAGGGGCATTACTAGATAATGTATCTAGGGTAGTTAGCATACTGTGTTAGCTATGTTAAATACCCTTCTTCTGTAAACACCTGATAGGGCCATGGATGCAAGGTGTAACTGGCTGCTCGATTTATATCTCGACTATATGCTTATGTTGTCACAAATGTGTTAATCTTTAATGTGACTGTATTATCACCAAATGACTTTTTCCTGTGATTGAGTGATTGTATCCGCTTATGTTGTCGCTTAAATTTGTTTAACATTTCCTGTGATTGTTTGCTATGTTGTCACCTAATGGTTTTAATCATCTTTCCTGTGCTTGTGATTTTAAAAGTTAGTGGTAAACTAGTGATGGTATAACGGGCAACTAGGCAGTGAAATATATATTGAACCACGAGGTCTTATTTCTGGTGTGAGACCTTATTACGAAGGAATACAATTTTAATTCAACTACAAAGGGATTTGTATAGCTTGGAAAGTAACTGCATGTGAATTTGCTTCATTATTTGTTCACTCCAATGATTTGACTGTACAAATGTAAACATCTTTGTCAATATTTGTCAGTAATTGAAATATGTATGGTTTCCATTTGATTTGATGTGCATGTGATGATAACATGTGATTGATAGAATTTTACAGAGATGTTTATTATTTTAATTCTATATAAGTCATCAGTTGAGTAAACTAACAATAAGACAGAATGAAGAAATTGAAGGAATGTAAAAGCATCTCCAAGAGTTTCCGATCCAAACCTTACTCTCAAGCTTGATTTAACCCGCTCTCTCCATCAACTCATTATCTCAATGCCCAACCTTTTCGTACATGGGAAAAATACTAATCGGCCAAATCTAACTAAAGGCCGAAGGATCCGGAAGAATGACGAGTAACAATAGTGTTCTAAATGTAAATGTATATGGAAGAAAGAAGTATAAAATTGGTTGGATCATATAGAAATATTCTAGGATTCGTAATGCAAAATTATCTTCTATGTTTAGGATTGAGATTCTAGAAAAGGTTGGGAAAACCCAATAAAATTGCTTCCAACATTTTCTAGCCACTTACAGATCGAACTCATTGTTCTAAGAGCATCTCCAATAGAGTTCTTTTTATTCTTTCTAAATTCTAGGAATGAAAATTTTCATAAAAAGCTACCCTCGCAACAACTCCTATAAATATTTGCCAAATAGAGCCATCCTTTATTACGAATTTTCGTTAGCCAAAAATAGAACATGAGAATAGCTCTCATGACCGACTTTTTGTCGTCAGCATTCTTGTCGCACACACTGATCAATGATTGTGATAGCTTGATCGTGTTTGGTGACTCTTGTGCCATGGTGAGGCCAAAGTGAATAAGGTTGAAACAAAGTGTATGAGTATGTAGCTAGAGATGGACTCGAACATCAATGTTGAAGACTTGGTAATAAATGAAGAGAAGGGCAGAATAATCCACAGTTGTGTATAAGTAGTGAAATAAATCAGGGGATGCTAGTTTAATGGTCATACCAATGAATCTCCACACCATTAATATCAACCTGCCTGTCTAAATTATATCTCCTTCCTCGGTCTATCGCCCGCCAGTTGTCACACTAACATTCCTCTCCTCTAGCTAGTTATTCATCCTAAGCACTCCATTTTTTCACTCCCCAAACGATGGTGCCGCCGACCATGGTCGTTCCACACCATGCGCTTCATCGACCTGCACCGCCAGTTCGACACCTCCCCCACCTCGCCTATATCTTGTCTAGACCTAGTACTATTAAAACCGCCAACAACATCTCTACTCCGGTGACCCATCGATCGATCCCTAACTCTAAAAACACCATGGCGTAGCATTGAAATTGAATTGGGTGTCAATTCAAACCTGCGTAGACGCACGTAGTATATGTGGAGACGCCTGGACCAGCTGGGCGTTTTGTAGCGGGCTGACGCGCAATGGATGACACGGGCTGACGTGGGCTCCTCGGTCGGTCCCGTGCCTTGCCCGTCTTGAAGGCTCTCCTATTCCCCGCCCACACGTAACCCCTAATCCCCTCCGATCCGCTCCCAAACGATAACCCCTTGATCGCCGCCGCCGCCGCCGTCGCCCACCAACACCCCAGCCTCCACGGCACGCAGGCCTCCATGGACTCCATGGATCTCGCGAACTCGTGGGACGGTGACTACGGCGGATCCCGCGCCGCACCGCCCAAGAAGAAGGCAAACCCTAATCGCACCGCCCCGGCGCCGCCGGGCGCCGCTGAGGAGTGCACGCCGGGCAGTCTGTGCTCTTCTCTCGCGTGTTCAAGTCCGAGAGGATCCAGCTCGGCCGATCGCCTCGACGCCGCCAGCTGCAAGGGCTACTTGTCGCTGCATGCCGGGGCTGGGTACTTCGAACAAGGTCGTGCACCTCGGCCCTACCAGCCACACTCGCCTCAAAAAGGTGCCAGGTAATATAAGTGTCTCTTTCAAATTCCTGTACATATGTGCATAGTGCGCGGTAGTGTTGTTGTGGCAATTTAAAAAAGATAAGCATGCAATTGTTAAATTTTGTAAATGGAGTGTTTATTAGCTACTAGGTTCGAGATAACAATCATTGTTGCTTTTACAATTCTTCTATTAGTTATTGTACATCGATAGTTAGGAGTAAGAAACGTTTTTATATAAATCATATGCGTTTATTTTTAACTGATGTTAAACTAAATATTTGAATGTATTGCTCATGCTTTATGTCAAGGGCGTCGAGGTGTAAGATAGCTAGACCTCACATAGTTTGTATAATAGCCTTGAGGTCTTAGATAGCTAGACCTCACATAGTTTGTATAATAGCCTCGGTCCGTGATGTTGGCGTGAGGTTTTACCCCTTGGTGCCCTATTGTTGAAGAAGGGGATTAAGAGATAGGGTGCTTAGTTTGTATAATAGCCTCGAGGTCTTAGATAGCTAGACCTCACATAGTTTGTATTATAGCCTCGGTTCGTGAGGTTGCGGTGAGGTTTTACCCCTTGGTGCCCTATTGTTAAAGAAGGGGATTAAGAGATAGGAATAGTGCTTAATCCTTCTCCAAGAGCTATTCGATTTACATATCTACCCTACTAATCACCACCATCTTCAATGCTTGGTGTATCGACAAAAACATCCCCCTACCTCTGAGATGGTCCTTCTTAATGCACCCCAAAAATGTAACAGAAAAACAACCACATGCAAATCAACCACCCAGATTGCTTCTTAATCTTCTCTCTCATTATTCACTCAAGTTCCAACGATCAGGATCATATGTATGGGACTCATCCTCCCCTCGCCCATCTGCCTCTCGAAGGAAATCATACATGCACGCGCGAGATTAGCGCGTCGCTTTCCTCTTTCCGCTCGCAATCTATGTCTCTACCACTGCGAAGTCCGCTCCCTCTCGCTCATAGAGAGAGCTCGCAGACCTTGTCTCCACACGACGCCTGCCTGTCACCCCAGTGCTGTAAGCCTCCGCCCCAGTCACCGTGCAAACCCCTCCGACCTAGCCACCGTGCAAACCTCTTGCCCCAACCACCGTGCAAATTTCTCTGACCCAGCCGCCGCGGGCCATTTCAGCCGTAGCCGCCGTGGCCGGGTGTTCAGCCTTCCCATGCCGCCTTCTGCTGGCTGCTGCAGCGATCCCACTCGTGCAGCACATCCGCATCAACATTGCAGTTGTCGGCATCCAGGACCATCTAACGAATTAGTGTTGTGTGCCATCGAGTCGCTGGAGGCCGCTGGGCGTTCACAGCCAGGTGCTGCACACCCTGTGTTCCGAATATGCCATCAAGGAAGCATCGTTTCAATCACGTAAGGCTTTGCAAGCTGCAACCCTGTAAAATTTTAAATTGCATTACCTTTCAAGTTGATTTCCTGTTTATTTGTATAATCTGTGAGTTTGAGATCAGTTTGGTCCATCAAAAAAATTGACATCAGTTTTATGTCAAGGGCGCCAGCGTCTAGGGTAGCTTGCCCTCAACTACGTAGCTCATAGTCTCGGTCCGTCTTCTCCGGTGAGGTTATCCCCCTCTTCCGAAGGTTTAGGGTTTTTAGGAGATAAGAGAGGAAGAGAGATAACTTGTTCTTGCTTAATCCTTAATCAATGTGCGATACAAGATATATAGCCCTTGGGCTGAACCAATCACCCTTAAACTTAAAGGACTAATAATAGGAACTAACAACCAAATCTTCCTGACTTCCTATCCTAGCCACTCACGGTGGCGTCCAGCGCGGGCTCGCATGCATGGCGTGCTCGGCGTGCTCTGTGGCCCGGCACACGTCTCTGGCCCTGCAACGCCTAGTGTACGTGCGTCCCCACATGACATCTCTCCCCTCCTCGAGAGGCAGCTCGTCCTCGAGCTGGAAGGATGGAAACTTGGCGAACGGGTCAACATCCTCCCATGTCGCCGAAGCAGCTGACTCACCCTTCCACTTGATGAGAAACTAGCACACGCCGCGCGCAAGCCGTGGCTTGATGACACGTTCCGGCTCTGGAGCAACCGCGCCATGGTGTACTAGGGGTAGCGGTGGTGGAGCATCCAGCGGCTCCCGTTGGAACTTCTTGAGAAGGCCGATCTAGAAGACGTCGTGCGGCGGGCGCGAGGGAGGTAGTTCGAGGTGACGCGACATCATTGATGAGCTCGATGATGTGGTACGACCCGTAGAAGCGTGGCTTCGGTTGCCGGTCTTATGCAGGGGGCGGGGGCGATGCCACACACCGCCGAGGCGAAGGAGATCCCAATCGCCCACCTAGTATGCCACATGCCGATGTGCCTTGTAGTGGCACTTCTGGATCGCTGAGCCTGCTCCGCCGCTGCGGATGTCGGCGAGGGAACTCGCCCCACTCCTCCATCGTCTTGGCGATCGCAGCCACCGAAAGTGTCCCCGGCTCATACAACAGGATGGATGCTGGATCACGACTGTAGACAATGCGGAATGGCGTATCCCGCAGCGACGTCTGGAAAGCAGTGTTGAAGATGTACTCCGCCGAGGGAAGCCAACGGAGCCACTCCCACGGTCGGTAACCAGTGAGGCACGTCAAATTCATGATGATGACGCGGTAGGCGGACTCTGATTGCCCATCAGACTGAGGATGGAAGGCGGTCGTCATGTTCAGCCTGGTTCCCATCAACCTCATTAGCTCTTCCCATAAGTTGGAGGTGAACACCGGTCACGGCCCGAGGCGATGGACTATGGGATGCCGTGCAGCGCCGCGCCATAGTCTCTGCAGTATGGGTGTGCTAAGGGGATGAAGTGGCAATACTTGCTGAACCGGTCCATGACTGTTAGGATGACGGACTTGCCCCGAACGCATGGTAGCGCCTCGACGAAGTCTAGGGCAATCCCGCGGCACCCGCAACAAGACGAGGGCTAGCCGGGTGGAGGTGTTTCGACTTGTAGTGCCGGGCGCCGTAGGGAACGCCCGCACCAAATCCTCGCACCAACTATTTCATGTTAGGGAAATGAAAGCCGCGCGCACGGTGTAGAGTGCGCTGCACGCCTTCATGTCCATCCCGTGGACCGCCGCCATAATCTTCGCGGCGGGGTTGATGCCGGGGAATGGCTGGGCGCCCACGATGATCGACCATGCCGTCCACCAGTGCCCACGGTAGCGTCCTGTAGCTAGCGTTGAGCTCCTCATGGAGGGCGACGAGTGCCGGATCAAAAGTCTGTGCCCGACGGAGCCTATCGATGAAGTCAAAGTGCGGGGCCGAGAGCGCCAAGAGTGCTCCCTCCTCAGGCATGTCCCCACAGAGAGCGTCCGCCCGGCGTTGGCGTGCCCCGGATTGTACTCGACGGTGAAGTCGAACCCCAGGAGCTTCCCCACCTAGTGATGCTCGGGAATCATCACAAGCCTCTGGTCGAGTGGATAGTTGAGGCTGTAGTGGTCGATCTTGACAAGGAAGTGACGTCCCCACAAGTAGGGCCTCCAGTGGTGGACGGCGTGCATGAGGCTGATCAGCTCCTGCTCGTAAGCCGCAAGCGCGCGATGTCGAGACGCCACCGGCCGGCTGAAGAAAGCAACGGTGTGGCCGTCCTCTACCAGAACTGCCCCGAAGCCATGGGATGAAGCGTCGCACTCAATGACGAAGGGCTTGGAAAAGTCCGACATGGCAAGGACCAGAGCCATAGTCACCGCTGCCTTGAGTGCGTCGAAAGCCGCGGCAGCCTCCCTCGACCAGGAGAACCCGTCCTTCTTGAGAAGGGCAGTTAGTGGCGAGGCGATGTTGCCATAGTTGTGCACAAATTTGCGATAGTAGCTCGCCAAGCCGCGCACCTCCCTCGCCGAGCATGGTTCTCGCCGGTCACACACCGACCTACACCTTGGCCGGATCCATGGCCACACCTTCCTCTGAGATGACGTGGCCGAGGTAGGCCACTGACGCCGCCACGAACGCTCACTTGGCATGCTTGAGGAAGAGCTGGTGCTGCTACAACTTGTTGAGGACGACGCAGATGTGTCGTAGGTGATCCGCCCAGGACTTGCTATATATCAGAATATCATCAAAAAACACAAGAATGAAATGACGAAGGAAGGGCCGAAGTATGTCGTTCATTAGCGCCTGGAATGTCGCTGGGGCGTTGCACAACCCAAACGGCATGACGAGGAACTCATAGAGGCTGTCGTGGCTGCGGAACAGAGTCTTGTGGATGTCGGCCGGCCGCATCCAGACTAGATGGTACCCGGAACGGGGGTCAAGCTTGGTGAAGAATCGTGCCCCATGGAGCTCATCCAGTAGCTCGTCAACGACGAGAATGGGAAACGTGTCCTTGACGGTGAGCGCGTTCAGCACCCTATAGTCGATGCAGAAATGCCACACCCGGCCCCGCTATTTGACGAGGAGGACCGGGGGATGAGAAAGCGAAGTCACTGCGACAGACGATGCCTTGCTCCATCATGGCGACGCATCGCCGCTCCAACTCATCCTTGTGAGTGGCCGGGTAGCGGTAGGGGCGGACAACCACCGACAGCGCTTCCGGCTTGAGGACGATGCTGTAGTCCCGGGCGCGTTGGGGTGGAAGACCCGACGGCTCGGCGAAAACTCCCACGAAGGACGCCAAGAGGTCGTCGAGGAGGGACGCCAGCAGGTCGCGATGCGCCGCCACGTCGGAGAAGTAGACTCTTCCGCCCTGGCGCGTGAACATCATGGTGCGCACCATGAAGTCCCAAATGATCAGCCCCAGGGTGACCAACCATCGGGTGTCCAGGACCAGGTCGTAGTCGGCCAAGGGCATGACGTAGAGGTCGACGTGGAAAGACTCTCCAGCGATGGTGATCGGTGCCTGTCGAAAGGACGCCCGGGCACTAGATCTTCTCGCTGTTCGCCATAGTTGCCGTGAGGCGCGGTTTGGCCGGACGTCCAGACTGGGGTGTGACACGCCGCGTCCTTGGCGATGAAGTTGTGCATGGAACCGTGTCGAGGAGGCGCATTGAAGGTCGTCGCACCGAGGGTCACCAGGACCTGCATCGTGTCGCAAATCGGTACCCTAGCGACCGCCTGCAAGGAGAAAACAGGGGCCTCACCCTCCGGCTCCGCAACCGCCACCGCATCCTCGGCGTTGGTGAGCGTGATGCTATCGATGTAGAAGATGTGGTGGGACTCGATTGTGGCCGCGAGTACTTTTCGTTGCGATTGAAGCAAAGGCCCGGCGACGCCGTTCCGCCGCCTCCTCCCGGAACAAACGCCAGCGGGTGGCCCTCCACCTTTCTTTGAGGGGGCTCTAGGCTGGTGGCAAGCAGCGCGATGCGATGCCGTCTCTGGGCTGGCGATGGGCTGCTAGACGCGTGCAGCGGGGATTGGAGCCGGTTTGTCCGCTGCATCAGCTCGATTTGGCGCGCGCCGGGCTCATGGAAGCCTCGAGCTATTGCGGTTGTGGATGCGGGACGGCGTGGCTAAGCGGCGGAAGAAGACCTCCCGTGAACAACTAGGACACGCTGAATCTCCTCGGCGGGCGGCGCGGGCGGAGGCGCTTGAAGCGATCCTGGTACTCGGTGACGGAGCCCGTGCATCGGCAGTCGGCGAGCTCGAACAACGGGACAGACCGCAGCGGCGACCCATAGTGGATGTTGAGCAGGTCCTTGAAGCT
The DNA here is from genome assembly GCA_015847255.1 of Hyparrhenia diplandra. Classification (NCBI taxonomy): domain Eukaryota; kingdom Viridiplantae; phylum Streptophyta; class Magnoliopsida; order Poales; family Poaceae; genus Hyparrhenia; species Hyparrhenia diplandra. Next base: position 156,954 of record JADLZK010011796.1, read on the forward strand.
GCGCCACATGGGGATGCCCTCGTCCTCTTGGACTTGAATGTACCACATCTGGGCGCCCTCCAGGTTGTAGGAGGCCATCCCACACCTTCTCCTCCTCCATGATCCACTGCTGGTGGAAGTACAACTCGCAACGGTTGATGAAGATGAGCGGGTCGGACTTGCCGTCGTAGCGGGGGAAGTCCATCTTCTGGAAGCTAGGTGGCTAGTTGGTGTGGTGCTGCCCATCGGCGCCACGACGACGAGGACCTCTCCATGACCTTCTTCGTGCCGGTGAGGCTCTCGATCATCTTGGCGATGTCAGCGTTGGAGGGTTCCGCCATGGATGAGGAGATGGATGCGGCTGATGGTGGTGATGGAGGTGGGCTGAGGGGTGGTGCGGCGGCTAGATCAGGATGGGCGGCGGCGACTGAAGTGATGGCGCTGGAAGATGAGGATTGACGTGACCGTGATACCAGGTTGTCAAGGGCGCCGATGTCTAGGGTAGCTGGCCCCGACTATGTAGATCGTAGTCTCAGTCCGTCTTCTCCGGTGAGGTTATCCCCCTCTTCGAAGGCTTAGGGAGGCAGAGAGGTAACTTCTTCTTGCTTAATCCTTAATCAATGTGCGGTACACGATATATAGCCCTTGGGCTGAACCAATCACCCCTAAACTTAAGGACTAATAATAGTAGAAACTAACAACCAAATCTTCCTGACTTCCTATCCTAGTCACTCACGGTGGCGTCCAGCGCGGGCTCACGCATGGCGTGCTTGGCACACTCTGTGGCCCGGCGCACGTCTTTGCCCTGCGGTGCCTAGTGTACGTGCATCCCCACATGAAATTTTATATATAGATTTATCACTCCGCGTAATAGTGTGAATTTCAATATACTGAGCCAAAAGGAAAAAAAATACCAATCTTTCATCCAATCAGCCGAGTTCTAGGACCAGCATTTTTAAGAGTAACCCATGTTACAAGATCAGGGTGGCATAGAAAACCACCTCACCTCGTATATCCAACATCCTTTGTTTTTGTGCAATTACCCAATAACAATTAACAGGCCTATGTCCAGCAATATTCCAATTTAAAAATTATCAAACTCCAGAGATGTTCATATCAAGAATCAGGTAACAGAACGTTTCAATCTAAAACACTTTATTATCAGGTCATTATTTTTTAATATAACTTTTTTATTTGGTCAACAATATTTTACGAATTAAGACACTCTAGCTTGACACTGATGTGTGGGAAGTCTTTACAGGTTACATCTTCCACTGTTTCGGACTGCCTGTGGAACCACTGATCAGATTACCATCCACAGGTCAGGAGGCGTATTCAGGCCAACCCGCACCCTTTCAATAGGCATCAATCGCAAATGTAACTAAACCTTCTTGTTCATATTCTCCCTCATGAACTTGATTATGGTTTCATTTTTATAATAATCCACAAAGAATTGAAGTTGCAGAATATTTTGCTTCAGATTACTATAGTGCTTGCGATAATTCAGTACTGTAGTTTAGTTTTGCAGGCTATGGTCATTGACGATGCGCGGATACTTGTCAAAGCCCTCGTATCAGATATTGGATACTCATCGGATACTACCTGGGACGCTGATAATCACTCGATACTTGTCGGACAAGTATCGAACATTTTAAATATTTTTAAAAATAAAATAATTCCGATAATTTGTTGACACCTTCTTGATTCTATCCCGATACTTAAAAACTCTAACCCCTCATTCTGTGTATAAATACACCCCTCTATGCACATAGGACCCTCTCAACACTTAGAGTCACTAGTGAGGACCAATAACAAAAAGACATGATGAAATGCAAAATAATAAGGAATCAAGTACTCTAATAACCTTTTAAGTGGTTTTTGGAATTGTAAATCTATTTTTATTTCTATTAAATATAAATATAATATATATATTCACGTATCCTCGTATCCGTATTTTTGAAAAAAACGTATCGAAGTATCGCCGTATCGGCGTATCCGTATCCGTATCCAAGTATCTGTGCAACATAGATGGTCAGTAGCCTACTGATTCATGGAACCAACTTCTGATCAGGTTCAGTCATTCAGATAAGAAGATTATGACAGAAGTCTTTTTTTCTGATCAGGTTCAGTCATTCAGATAAGAAGATTATGGCATAGCCTTTTTTGCTTAAGAGGACAGGCGAGAGTTTGCAAATTTACATTTTTTTTTTTCTCTCATTTCCAAATTTGCCAGTTTACTCTTGCTGATCTGATAGAACTATATATTTTGGCACTTGGTTTGTAGTGCTATCAAAGTTGCAGGATGGTTGGCATCTTCATGTTTGCATTTTTTTATTTCATCTTACAATTTCCTAACTCCGAGTACGGAAGGAGAAAAATAGGAAGCAACGTGAGTATCGTGCATGGCGAAAGGCTGAATCAAGTGCACTTTCAAAACCACCGGAACAACCAACATCTTCAGTAGGTAACAATACGCTATTTAGAATGTGTCTACTAATCGAGTTATAGGCATTATATAATTTATTTGTTTTTATGCCTATGCCCCCTTATCAGCAAGAGCAGGACCGTATCCACATCCTAACACCATTGGAGAGTGGACAACATATGGGACAACTCTAGCGACAGGGCCCTACTCCGGATTAGGGCACACTCAACCTTTCCGACGGGATCTTCAGAAGGGAGACCCATCGAACCCCATCTTGTCCTACGACAGGTGCGATCTCAATGTGATCAATGGTTTTTTTCAACATTTACACTATTTTGGTTGTTATAATTATGTTGTCCTAAATATCACCATAGCATTAGCACTAGCAATATACTAGTAGACACTAGGGTCTCAATCACTCCTCAAATCTCTCTCAATCATTCACTAATATGTTTCTAAATTAGCACTAGCTGGTGTGCCTCTAATTAACAAAAGATTAGCCACTTTCCTGGCCAATTCCTGCCTTTCTAGCCCTGCGACTAAACTTCTTTACCCACATAACATCTCTCCCTTCAATGAGCAGCCCGTCCTCGAGCTAGAAATTTGGATGGCGTTTGATGGAGTCGATGTCTTCCGGGGTTGTCGATACTGCTAGTTCCCGTTTCCATTGGACAAGCACTTGCCACACAACATGGGCTAAGCGAGTGTATACTACCCACCTAAGGTCTGGAACAATCGCTCCATGGTGGATGACCAACATAGGTGGTGGGGCATCTGGTGGTGTGACGACAAACTTCTTGAGAAGCCCCACATGGAACACATGATACAAGCGAGCATGTTGACTTCTCTACATCATTGGGAGTCATCCAAACTTGGTGATAGCCCAAACAAAGGTCAAGCTTTGTGAAGATCTACACCACATCCATGAGCTCATGGATGACAGGGCCCATCCATGAGCTCATGGATGACAGGGATAGGGAAGTATCCTTGATGGTGATGGTGTTGAGGGAACGATAGTCGATGCAGAAGCACCAGGAACCATAGGCCTTCTTGACAAGCAGGAACAATTGGAGGAGCTCCTATGGATGAGGCCCAGTCCAGAAATGTGGCACATTGCCACTCTAGCTCGTCCTTGTGTGTCTTGGTACCGATGGGGGTAGACAACCACGGGTTGAGATACGAGGTGAGGATGATGATTTTGGTCGTGGGAACAATGCTTTATAGCGGCCCCCATGGGGTTCGGCGAAGACTCCTACAAAATCAACAAGTAGGACCTCCAGGAGGTTGTGATCTGTGGACGTCCTATGTAGCTTGGGGCTCATTGCACTTGCCATGCCTCGCCAATGGACTTGGAGATCCTTGCACGAAAAGGAAAATGTGTGAGCGTCGAAATTCCAAAGAATAAGTCTCGGTGAGGCGAGCCACTATGTGCCGAGAATGATGTCATAGCTAGCTAGCCAAAGGCTGGGCAAAGAGATCTACATGGAATATCTCACCGTCAACATTTAAAGTGCCTTGGTAGAGGACACCTAGGCAAGGGATGTGTTCACCATGACTCTACAACAGTAGGTCCTGCTGCTCGCCGCTACCTCCAAGATGAAATTGTGGGTCGAACCAAAGTCAAGCAAGGCCAGGAGGGTGTTGTTGTCAAGACGAAGACAGACTTGCATTGTCTCACTGGTGTGGACCCTAGTGATGGTGTGAAGGGAGATGCATGTGTGGCTCGGCATCCTTCATGGTGCCATTGCCCGACGGGTCATCCTCCTCGTCATCATCCACGCCCTCTAGCAGGAAGAAGCACAGACAAACCTTATCATGGCCGCACTTGAACTTCTTATTGCAATTGTAATAGTTTGAGGCAACGTCGTTCCTCCATCTTTGTCGTGGACATGGCGCTTGACCCCTTCACTGTGACCATTGCTAATGCTGGCGGCATACTGTGATTGGCGCTAGCAGTGCTACGCACAGAGGGGGTGCTAGCAGGAATGAACAGACCGGAGCCTATGGTGGTTGGTGTGGTGCCGAGGCATTGCTGGAGGCATATTTTTGCTCCCACAGCTTCAATTTGCGCAGACCAACAACTCATGGATGTGACGAACGAGTGAGGGTTGTGCATCTCAACATTGAGGCTAAGTGGTAGCTATGGTCTGCGGTGCAGAGCTAGACCCACTGAGTTCCATGAGTCATCCCATGCGAGGGCGGAGCGCCTCGAATTGATCATGCTACTCGATGAGAGAGCCCATGCGCTTGCATATGCCATGAGCTCGCCAAGGGTACTAGAGTGCAAGGGGCAGAGCACACAAGTGAAGCTCTATGAAAAGGCGGCAAGAAGGTGTGCCCTTGTCTGGTTACAATAGGATGTACATACCACTTCTGCGCACCATCTTCTAAATTTTAGGATGCCATCCATACCTTCTCTCCATGATGTGCTTATGATGGAAGTATGACTCGCATCGATTGATGAAGGTGAAGAGATTAGATTTCCTGTTCAATTTGAGAAAATAAAAAATCCATCTTCTGGAAGCGTGGGGACTAACACTTTCGCGCAAGCAGGTTAAATAACCCAACGCAGTCTTGCTCAAGGCAGAAGGCTACGACAATGACACATCTAGGTGCTTGGGAATTGTCCTTGATGGTGTAATGCAGTGTCTTAATGGTGTTGGTGAGGGCAACAAGCACCGTCTTGAGATCATTGCTATTGTCTCCCATCATGAGAGTGCACTGCGGAGTGGGTGCCGCAAAAGCAGGGTGGTGTGGAAGCGTTGGTGAGGTGGGTTATGGTGTCACTTGTTAACCATGTCTCCATGGCAAACAATATGTACAGATCGAGTCATTCCATAGTCCAAAAGTCTTAAGCTGATTTCTCTACAACATATGTACATATTTGTTTGCTCCTATGGATGAGACGCTTGGACAAAACAATTTTTTTTATCCTTAACATGGCTCTACGGCATTGCGACACAAAAATTTCTAGGTCCCATGTCATCCCAAAAGAAGCTAGCTTGTGCATAAAAAGTTACAAGTTCTTGGAATATTATAGATTTTAAAGCAGCTAAAGATCCATAAGACTACGGATATCCTAGTATAGGTTAGTAGGTGATGTAACTTCTTTCTTCAACAACGCCAAATTAGTTTCAAGCTCACACTGGACATGCCAAAATGCTCAGCTGCTTCTAGTGCCTGCTTGCATGAGTCTACTATGCTATTTGAAAATAAGAGAGTTCCATAAACATGCATCAAGTATAGTGCTTGAGATATGACTATTAGTAGATTTTTTTTTAAAAGAAGTGGTTCATTAGTTTTGAATACAAGATAGCAAAATCCTATGGAATAGGTGATAATCATGTAGTATATACTTGCTTCTACTATTGTTTTAGTTTGATAGTTAGGACCGAGAAAAGTTTATATAAAAATCATATGCATGTATTGTGTACTGATGTTAACCAGTTGAATGTATTACTCATGATTTATGTGTGCATAGGTATATATATGCCTTTATTTCTTGGTTTTGGATGGGCATTGTGTTCCCCAGTTCCCAACTACATAATTATTAGCCCCTCTTTAGGCAATATGAATATATTCAAATGTTTATGAAGTTGACGATTCACCATATCTCCATGCATGCTACATACTATATATAGTCCTCCCTCAGTACAACAATTCGGTGTATTACACACAAATCAATAAGACCCATAGCATCCAATCCAGGGTCATATACAACTTCAAGCACTCTAACATCATCAGAATTCTAAGCTCACAGAACAAACCTCGCGGTGCAAGAATGGGCGCTTTGGGGCTGCCAAAAAGAGGAGTATATCAATGCAAGCGAGTGTAGAAAAGGCACACAACGTGTTGTCTGCACACTGAGTGCATGAGGCACAAGGTATTCCAGTTTAAACTCATCTAGGGGTCGATGCCTTGCGGATCATAGGAAAGTTTAAACTCATTTTGTGATAACCTAAGCATCTGTAGCTACATGAAAGATTGAACCCATTTGTTGACAACATAAGCATATATTCTAGTTAGTTATGACTCAAGCAGCCAACTTCACCACGTATCTATGGGCCTGTATGTGGTGTTAACACAAGGGTATTTAACATAGCTAACACAACCTGCTAACTACCCAAGATAGATTTTCTAGCAATAGCATTTTGCAGGCACATCAATATTCTCCTCAACGCCTGATGAGGCACCTCACTCATTAGTTGAGGGATCGGTAATCCACCAAAATTTTGCCGGAAGAAGTTGAAGTTTGGCCCAAAATTAAAATTTGACTACAAAGTTGGACTCCTTGGGCATAGTATACATGGATGCGGCTGGGTAATACCACCCTCTTGAAATGTCCTTGAAGCCAAGGCCTTAGCATACCCCATTCTTGAAGTAGCATATCTTAGTCCCTGCATATGCAAGAACCACATAATATACACTCAAATCATCACAACAATGGTAAAATAATGGATACTGTAAAAGAGATAGTATGACACTATCTCTTATTCATGCATAGTTTTTACAGGCATAGTGTCTTCCTACTTAAATGTTTATTAAATCATCAATTCACCATATCTCTATGCATGGCACACACTATATATAATCACCCCCGGACAAAAATGTCTAGGTGTATTTATCTTTAACAAACACACATGTAAGTCTGTGTAATGCATAGGAAAAAAACTTAAGTTTATGTCCTGCCATGATTTTTTTAGAATTATAGGAATTTTGTCTTAGCAACTACTCATTGGCCAAACATTAACTTAAAATACTTGAATCCATCATATCAGGAGTAGATCACAACAATTTATAAACTCATATCCGGAGACCATAGAAAGTTGACCTTAACCAAATAAAAACAACAACAAATTGACCACAGTATATATATCTCAGGAGTAAGGAGTGAACCTCAAGTGTAATAAGGAAACAGTGTGACTGACATGTGAGCCCACATATCCGTCATCTGGCAGCTTTCTACCTACGTGAAATAAAGGAAACCGTGTGAGTAGACCACTAGCGGCGTGACTGACTTGCGAGGCCACCACCCTCCACCCCAGCCCTAGCAGATCCGTTCCAAGTCCCCCCCCCCCTCCAACATCTCTCCTGCTCTGCTCCATGGACGCCAGTAGTGGCGCTGGGGAGACCGCCACCGCGAAGCGCGCCAAACCCCCGTGGGATTCGGCCACGGGCGTCGATCGCCTCAGCGTGCTGCCCGACGACATCATCGCGAAGATCCTCGTTGCCATCAGCTCCCCCGATGCCGTGCGAACAAGTGTCCTCTCTAAGCGCTGGCGCATCGTGTGGAAGCTCCTACCGGATCTGCACTTGCCCTTCTTCTCCGAGCCAGCCGGCAGCTTCTGGAAAGCCATCGAAGGCCATCAGGTGTGCCTCCGCGATCTCAAAGTCGAGGGCCATGACCAAGACGGTCTACCCAAGTCCCTCGCGACATGGCTCCCCGCTGCCCTGAGCTGTGTCAGCAGCGGCTTCACGCTGCTCGTCAAGGAGGCTCCGACGAGCAACGCGCGGCCTGAGGTTGAGCGGTGGCTATTGAGCTGCCCTGCTTCGAGCACGCCACCTCAATCTCGATTGGCCTATGGTCTGGCGTGAGGCTTGCATTTCCAACAGCCGACGAATCCGGCGCTAGCGTGTTCTCCTGGCTCACCGAGCTCCGGCTGGAAAACATCGGGTTCCAGGACCGGTCTGCTCTCGGCGACGCCATCTCGTCGGCGCGGTGCCCGTGCCTGCAGACATTTCACATCTGGCGCGGCTTTGCGCTAGAGAAGCTCGCCGTGCGCTCCACGTCTCTACTGAACCTACACCTTCAGACACTCCATAGCTTGCGGGAGCTCACTGTGGAGGCGCCGGAGCTCAAGGAGTTACATGTGGTGGACTGCTTCTCCACTCCGGGGGCAGAGCAGCCACCACCGCCAGTTATATCCATTACAGCGCCTGGGCTGGAGGTGATGGATTGGAGAGGCATGATTACTGAAGAGGTTATTGGTTTTGCCCAGCGGTTGCCGCAGCTCCGCTCACTGGGAACCACCTTATTCTTTGCCTATGGAGATGATAATGTTGATAGATACAACGGTGAGTGTCTGAGGAACTTGCAGGGCTTTCGATTTGACATCGACCCTGGCTGTGCTGGTGAGTTCACTGATTAATAATCTTTTATTTGTTAAATGGAAATGTGTTAATTTCTTATTATATATATAATATGCCAAACACATGCATGATATATAGTAGTGTTCTGGTGCACAGGTTTGAAAGAATTATTGGATGCATGTGATACAAATATACAATACTACACGTACGTAGAGCAAGCAGAATATATCCTAGCTAGCTAGTGCATATATATGGGGAAATGGTCATGGCTATATATAGCTCGTTTTGATCATGCACACTGTTGAATAATGCTTCATTTCATTCTTTGTTGAATGAAGTATGATGTTGAATCAACCCAAGAATTATTCTCACCTTTTAGCAGCAGCTAATTGGCCAAACATTAACTTAAAATGCCTTCATCCATCATATCAGGGTAGATCACAACAATTTATAAACTCATATCCTGAGACCATAGAAAGTTGACCTTAACCAAATAAGAACAACAATCGACCACAGTATATATATCTCAGGAGTAAGGAGTGAACCTCAAGTGTAATAAGGAAACAGTGTGACTGACATGTGAGCCCACATATTTGTCATCTGGCAGCTTTCTACCTATGTGAAATAAGGAAACCGTGTGGCTAGACCACCGCCGGCGTGACTGACTTGCGAGGCCACCACCCTCCACCCCAGCCCTAGCAGATCCGATCCAAGTCCTCCCCTCCAACATTTCTCTTGCTCTGCTCCATGGGCGCCAGCGGTGGCGCTAGGGGAGACCGCCGCCCCTTGGCGCGCCAAACCCCCGTGGGATTCGGCCACGGGCGTGGATCGCCTCAGCGTGCTGCCCGATGACATCATCGCGAGGGCATGGCGTCGAAGGGAGCGTGGCCATGGATGCAAGGAGCGGCAATGAGGAGGACCGACAACGCTACGAGGATGGGGTAGCGACAATGTGTGACTTGGATGCGGTGGCAATCCAGGAAATGATGACACAAAGATGTTTTTAATTGAAGCGCCCGACTTATGGTCAACACGGCGGTATGCCACGAATGGGCCAGAAACCAACGTCTGGGCCAAATAGTTGGGCTAAATCAAATGGGTTGGACACCTAAAGTTTTGTATTTTTATTAATAAGAGTATAGATATGATGATAGATAGAACTAAGAAACTTTTATATAAATCATATGCATGTATTTTTTTTGCTGATGTTCAATTAAAGAATTGAATGTATTGCTCATTTTTCTTACCATCTATTTATTCTCCTTCATATGCTCTTTATTTTGTTTCATACCTTCTGCCCTGTAGTTTTGTGACCATAACTAGCTTTGAAGACCATTCAAATGCAAAGTAGTAAGAAAAGGAAGCACCATCAATTCATCCGAATGCTATCTTACGCCTAATAGGCTCCTTATCTCCAACTTCCAAACTTTCCTCATCCACGTCGATTAAAACTACAAATGCAGAAGCCACCTAATATTTCTCTTTCCAATTTCTGTATATCTTTGGGACACCGGACACTAAAAGCCACTCTATGACCAAGTCAAGATTTCTATCATCGCTTTCATTCCACCTTGTTATAGTGAAGTTTACCTCCTTATAATCCAATAGTATTTCCATCTTAGGATGCTTTAAACAACTTATTACACCATCCTCGGACTCTTGGTACATTCTCTCCTTAGCTCCTAGTCATCGGACGGCTACCAAAACTTCAGCAGTTCAGATTTCAATGTCCCTTGGCCTAAGTTGCTGAGATTGGATGTGATCAAAACACAATGATGGTCAAATTTCTCTTTCTAAACCGTCTCCTCTAAAGGATGGATCATGTTAAATTTTCTAGCTTAGCTAAACTGTTGAGCCATAGTGGTATGCTTGTATTTTGTTCCACACTTTGCTCCAAATTGTGTGATGTATCAAGACAAGAAAAGCTCCTCTTTTATATTCGAAAGATCATTAGTGGAGAAGTCTGCATCATAGATCCCCGCAAGCTTGACAAGTTTGTCCACATTGAACTTAGAGAAAGAGTCCCTTGGATCAAGACAGGAGAAACATACAAGTAACTCAGAAAAAATTTCATTGAAGCGATGGTTCATCTCCGTGTTTATGGCATCTACAGCAGCATAGAAGGTGTCAACACGATAATGGTGTTCTTCAGTGACCATTATCCCTTTCTCTTGCCTTGAACGACCAAATCTTGGTCTTGGTGCATCCATAGATGGTATCTCAATTTTCTTTTCTTCACAAAATGCTTGAACTTCAGCAAATAGTTTCTCCCAACCATTATTCCTCGGGTCAACTAGTCATCCTTTCACATCAACAAGCAAAGAAATGGCTTGTACAATATTTTGATGTCTCCGTTGCAAGCATTTTGACAACTCATTTGTAATGCGAAATAATTTCAGCATCATCTTCATAATGATCACAAAGTTAAAACTCTCCATTATGTGAACCCAACCTCCTACATTGTTTGCGTGTTGTGGGCCACACATTTTTCAACCGCATGTTGTGGGCCACACCAGTTATCGGGGCTGGGCCATTTTACCTCTAGGTCAAGGTTGTGCACTTTAGCTCCAATGGACACAATAGCCTCAAGTGGTTGTGTGAACAACATGGCAGACATCAACTTACCTGTCGGGTGTGGCCCATGGGTGGGTTTGGGCACCATCATCGCCTCTCATTTGAGCCCATCACCGAAGTAACAAGGCCAAAGAGGAGTGCTCGGGCCCGAGTCCAGCAATTCCCAAGTGTGTGTCTCATAATGGGTCAGAACTTGTGAGGGCCTAGTAAGGAGTAGGTAGGAAGGCAGAGAGTGTGTGTGAGAGGGTAATGAACTTGTAACAACAAACATATTTCCTTCCATCTCAACAAGGACCTCATCGGCCTTGAGTTCTACCTCTACATCTCTTCAGCGTCTTCAATTCCATTCTAGTGACTAAAGGTCGCTAACATTTGGTATTAGATTCAACGATCCTCGTTGTTCACTGTCTTTGGAGCCGTTGGGTCCCCCAACCGCACCACACACCGTCTATAGTGTACCAAGGGAGCCATGGACCAGATGTTTTATTGGTGTTCGATGAATCGGTCAAGATGTTTGACGAGTTCGATGCGAAGCGGGAGATGCATCTCTCGAAGACTAAGCGATTACCAGTGGAGCTTGACTCGATTCGCTTTGCATTGGATGACAACGATGAGCATGTGTGGCACTATGCCTTTCTAGTTCGGAGGCTGTCCACTTTCCCAATCTTGAACCACAATACCCTCCTTTGATCTGCTTACTCCTGATTGATATCCCCTGCATCACCACCACAAATGTTGGGAAAGTGGATTCAAATAGGTTTAGCATAGGACAATATAGAAAGGCGGTTAGGGTTTTTTGACTAGAGTCAGAAGGGATAGTTCCCTTGCCCTCAAGCTCTTGGCACTATATAGGCAAGCGACAATTTTCATGTGACCCCTTGGTGGGGCTAAAATTGACTAGCCTCATTGGGCCTCTTCTAGGCGGAGTTGGCCCATATAAATCTTGTCTACCCCAATAGCAACGTTGATCTGCTACCGATCGATGGCCTCCGTTGCTGCGAGTGCAACCTTCATCTGATGTGTCACACCAACCTCACCACTGGCCACTATGAGTGCTTAGTTAGGTCTCCGACGCCACCCAAAATCCCAGCCTCCACATGCCGTAGGCCACCTTGGATCTCACAACCCATGTGAACGGTGAGTACGGTCCAAGTCGAAGAAGGATGAAAATAACAACTAGACCAGGCTCACCTCCTGCAAGCACAAGAAGGCACGGCCACAGCTAGCTGCCACCTAGCCCTGCCCGATGCCACCAACAATAAGGAGTGTGTGCGCCGAGGCAGGCCATACATGCTCTTCTAAAAGTGTATTTGTCTCCAACACACACATCGTCGTGCACGCACACACCCGCAACACACACACACACACACACACACACTTGTGCGTGCACACACCCACACAGCCCTACTCACACACATGTACACTTGCTTGCACTCATGTTTGTGTTTAATGCATATGCAAAAAATTAAGGTTATATACTGCCAAATGAACCCTCATTCCACAAAACATGTTTCAATTAGTGCCTTATAAAATATTTAGGGACCTCATAATCCATGCGTGCAATTGATATAATGAAGTGGTCAAGAAGTCTAGCTATTTACAAATAAGAGAGTTCCACAAACATGCATCCACTTATTTTAGTGTTGGATGTGTTTGGTAGATAAATTGTACTAAATCCGTTCCAAATTGTAAGACGTTTTGGCCTTTCTAGATACATTACTTTTATTATGTTTCTAGACATAGTGTATATCCATACAATGTATCTAGAAAAGTCAAAACGTCTTATAATTAGGAACAGAGGGAGTAATAATTTATAATTTAAACACATTTGATATAGACTATATAATTTCTATAACTTGAGTTAAGTTAGTGAGTACAAACAATGGCCCCCCTACAAAACCACTACGCTGATCCACGCTGTCGATGGCCCTTCCATCGCCGCCCTTTGCCGCCCGCAATGGATCCTCACGTCGACATCACCCCAGCCCCTGCTGCTACCCGCCGTGGTGCATCGGTTGCTTTCGGCGCTGCCAAAACATCGGTCTCCACAATACCTAGCATGCCTCCCGAATCTCGCAATCCCGGTCAACGGTGGTGACTACGGCGGAGGATCATGTAGCAAGACGGTGTCGACCCGGTGCCCAAGAAGAATTCCAAGTCCAAGAGGGATGGAAATGCCATCAGGACCGGGCCCTGCAACAAGCATAGAAGAAGGCGGCACCGCCACGGCCTGGGCGCCGCCTAGCCGTCGCCCATCACCACCGGCGCCAAGGAGTGCGTGCTGTGGAAGCTCGTGCTCCTCTCCCGCCTCTTCAAGTTCGAGCGGATCATGCTCTACGTTGACCGCCTCACACGCCGCCCGGCGCGAAGGGCTACCACATGGTGTGGGCCACACATAGTGTCGTGGGACGGGGCTGGTACTTTGAGGTCAAGGTCCTCCACCTTGGCCCCACCGCCACACTCGCCTCGAGTGGGCGACCAACATGGCGGACATCGACATGTCCGTCGGGTGTGGCGCCTATAGCTTTGGGTATCGTGACATCGATGGAGCCTAGGTGCACATGTCCTCGATCCGCTGCTATCGCTGCCAAACCATGCGCGATCGATGGCCCTTCATTGCCGTCGTTGCCGCTGGCGATGGATGCCCCGTCCGACAACGCGGCCCCGCTGCTCCCCGCTGCCGGTGCATCAGCTGCTTCCGATTCCCAAAACCTCAGCCTCGACGACGGTACCCCTCCTCGGATCTCCTAGTCCGGTCGACGGTGGTGAGTACGGCGGAGGATCCCCACGGCAAGGCTGGCGCCGACACCGGCTCCAAAGAAGAAGTCAAGTCAAGAGGGACGAAAGCGTCATCGGACCCCTAGAACCTCCCGCAAGAACAAGAAGAAGGTAGCACCGACTCGCGAGTCGCCCACCACCCAGCTGTCTCCCGTCGCCCCCGGATCCAGGAGTGCACCGGGGAAGCCCATGATCCTCTCCGCGTCTTTAAGTCCAAGAGGATCATGCTATTGGCCGACCGGCTCACGCCTGCGTTTTTTTACCGACCGGACCTAGGAAACCGCCGGGGTCGGAAGCGATAAACCGGTCCGGTGCCGGTAAACCGGACGGTTACCGGGCGGTTTGAAATTTGAATTCAACTGAATTCAAAGCTGCGCCGGCGAACGGTAAAAATCCGGTAAACCGGGCGGTTTGGAATTTATACCGCCGGTTTGAGCGGTTTACCGAGCGGTTTGAGCAGATTTGAACGGTTTTTCAAAATTCAAAATGTAATTTTTTTATAAAATGCTAAAAATTCCTAAAAATACTTCATGATTTATAGAATCAATGATGTCAAAATTACTTAAATTTGAGTGTGTTTAGTATGTTTTTCGACCTTCATGATTTAATGGGCCTTAATGGGCCGGTTGTGTATTTTTCTTTTTCTTTTTTTCAAACTTAGATTTGAAATTTTTTATACCAAACCAACTCCAATTTGACAAATTTTTACACCCTTGGCTTCTATAAATCACGAACTATTTTACGATTTTTTTTCAACGATTTTTTTCAAATTTTAAATTTTGAATTTGCCTTCTTTTATACCGGCCGGCCCGTAACCGGACCGCCCGGTATAAACGGTAACATGGTTTACCGCGGTAAACCGTCGATAGAAAGCGCGCAGCTCACCGCCGCCAGCTCCAAGGGCTACCGCATGGTGTGCGCCACGCGCGGCGTCGCGGCGCGGGGCCAAGTACTTCGAGGTGGGCGATCAACATGGGAGACATCGACATGCCCTTCGGTTTTGGCGGCGTATAGCTTTGGGTACGGGACACCGATGGAGCCAAGGTGCACATGTCTGGAGGGAGAATTATGGTGGTGAAGGGTATGGAGAAGGAGATGTACTAGGGTTCTACATCTCGGCGGCGTGACGCAACGACGGGCGAAGCACGTCGCGACGACGCCCGGTGCCGGCCTGCTGCCTCGGCGGTCCCCCGCAAAGGCTACGACGTCGGAGGAGAGGAACCAGGCCGATCACGCACCTTGCGATCCGGACTTCTCGGACGCTCTCCCTCTTTCCCACACCATGAACAACCCTAATCCTCTGCGATCCTCACAGCCACCGCCGCCCGCCCGATCAAGCGTAACCGATGGCTCCTCCCTCACCACCGCAGCTGCCGCGATGGATGCTCCGTCCGACACCCGGCCCCTGCTACCCGCCGCGGTGCATCGGCCGCTTCTAATTTCCAAAACCTCAGCCTCGATGACGGTACCCAACCTACCTCCTCGGATCTCCCAGTCCCGGTTGACGATGGTGAGTATGGCGGAGGATCCTGCAACAAGACTGTGCCGGTGCCGGCTCCAAAGAAGAAGTCCAAGTACAAGCGGGACGAAAACGCCATCGGGACCCCAGACCCTCCGCAAGCACAAGAAGAAGGCAGCGCCATCACGGAGCCGCCACCGCCCCGCCCCGGAGCCGAGGAGTGCGCCCCGGGAAGCCCGTGCTCCTCTCCCGCGTCTTCAAGTCGGAGAGGATCATGCTGTTCGCCGACCGCCTCACCGCAGCCAGCTCCAATGGCTACCACATGGTGCGTGCCACGCACGGTGTCACGGCCGGGGCCTGGTACTTCGAGGTCAAGGTGCTGCACCTCGGCCCCACCGGCCACACTCGTCTTGGCTAGGCGACCAACTTGGCCGACATCGACATGCCGTCGGGTTTGGCGCGTATAGCTTTGGGTATTGCGACACTGATGGCGCCAAGGTCCACATGTCCTGGAGGGAGAATTATGGTGGTGAAGGAGGGTACGGAGAAGGACATGTACTAGGCTTCTACATCTCGCTGCCTGATGGCGAGAAGTACGAGCCTCAGATCAGCCTGGACAACAAGGGGCAAGCTTGTTCTGCAAGCCCCCGAGAAGGTTCCAGGTAATATAAGTGCCTGTTTCAAATTTCTTGCGTTTTGCAACGTCGATTCCGTGATTTGGCTAACCGGCCCCTTGCTGACCATGGCAGGCCAGACTGGCCGTGGCCAACGACGTACTGTGTGCCTGGCTGACTATAGAGGCTAGCTGTTGCCGGTTGATGAGCAGTACTGTAGGATTTGATTATTTTTAACCACGATCTTTGGGAATTGTTGGAGTACATGGATTTTTCTGCTCCGCTGATTCCGTGATTTGGCTAGCCCCTTGCTGCCCATGGCTGACCATGGCAGACCCTAGCTAGACCATGGCCGTGGCCAACTGTGCATGGCTGACTACAGGCTCCTTGTTGCCGGTTGACGAACAGTACTGTAGGATTTGATTTTTTTACCAGATATTGGGGTATTATTGTTGGAGTACATGAATTTAATTTTCTGCTCCTAATTATTTTGGGTTGCTTTTGGGGAAACAAGGTTCTTGGAAAGTTGGAACCCATCTTTTTAGTAACTCTTACAAATTCTCTAATTACTGGGTAGGAAGTATACACCAAAAATCCTAAATCACTACTGAAATACGTGTTGGGATATATTTTGGGAACAAATCAAACCACGACTTACACTGCGGTCTGCTAGGCAAAATAAGAAAGAAAACATGCTTCAGACTTTTGGATAATGGAAGTAACGAAGTCCCCATTTATTCATCCTGTAATAATCTCCAAAGCCTAATGTGTTGCATACACAAAGTGTAAACTAATGTGCCCATTTATTACTTTTATCCAGCATGCTGTTATGATATTGTTATATTTCTGCTTACCCATACCAGTGGAGTTTTATTATTACTCTATTGATGCTGCAATGCCAATTGAAAAAAAATACCATTTATTCATCCTGTAATAATCTCCAAAGCCTAATGTGTTGCATACACAAAGTGTAAACTAATGTGCCCATTTATTACTTTTATCCAGCATGCTGTTATGATATTGTTATATTTCTGCTTACCCATACCAGTGGAGTTTTATTATTACTCTATTGATGCTGCAATGCCAATGAAAAAAAAATATCTATTTCATTTTGGACTCTATATTTCCTGTCGCTGTAGCACCTTTGCCCCTTATAGTTGCTGCACGACATGAATCAGAAGGTGCATCTCCAATACTTAACTGTTGAAGTATGTTGTTGTAGCTTCCATATAGGAATAAGGTGCATCTTTAACACTGATTTTTTTTTTTGTGTAGAGCAGTACGAAATCCCATTTGCCGAGGAGTGCGCCCCGGGAAGCCCGTGCTCCTCTCCCGTGTCTTCAAGTCTGAGAGGATCTTGCTGTTCGCCGACCGCCTCACCGCAGCCAGCTCCAATGGCCACTGCATGGTGCGCGCCACGCACGGCGTCGCTGCTGGGGCTTGGTACTTCGAGGTCAGGGTGCCTCACCTCGGCCGCACCGGCCACACTCGCCTCGGGTGGGCGACCGACATGGCGGACATCGACATGCCCGTCGGGCTTGGCGCGTATATCTTTGGGTACCGCGACACCAATGGCGCCAAGGTGCACATGTCCTGGAGGGAGAATTATGGTGGTGAAGGGTATGGAGAAGGAGATGTACTGGGGTTCTACATCTCGCTGCCTGATGGCGAGAAGTATGAGCTTCAGATCAGCCTTAACAACAAGGGCAAGCCTGTTCTTCTGCATGCCCTCGAGAAGGTTCCAGGTAATATCAGTGCCTGTTTCAAATTTCTAGCATTTTCCAACGTCAATTCCGTGATTTGGCTAGCCGGCCCCTTGCTGACCATGGCAGGGCAGGCCAGACTGTGGCCGTGGCGACTGTGTGCCTGACTGACTATAGAGGCTAGCTGCTGCTAGTTGATGAGCAGTACTATAGTATTTGATTATTTTTAACCACGATCTTTGGGAATTGTTGGAGTACATGGATTTTTCTGCTCCTAATTATATTGTTTTTGGCTGCTTGGGGAAACAAGTTACTCTGTTTCAAATTTCTTGCGTTTTCCACCGCCGATTCCCATGGCTGACCATGGCAGACCCTAGCCAGACCGTGGCCGCAGCCAACTGTGCATGGCTGACTAGAGGCTTGTTGTTGCCGGTTGATGAACAGTACTGTAGGATTTGTTTTTTTTACCATACATTGGGGAATTATTGTTGTAGTACTTAAATTTAATTTTCTGCTCCTAATTATTTTGGGTGGCTTTTGGGGAAACAAGGTTCTTGGAAGTTGGAACCCATCTTTTTCGTAACTCTTACAAATTCTATAATACTGGGTAGGGAAGAAGGATGAAAATAACATCTAGACGAGGTTCACCTCCTGCATACACAAGAAGGCACGACCGCAGCCGCCTGCCACCTAGCCCTGCCTGAAGCCGCCAACACTAAGGAGTGTGTGCGCTGAGGCAGGCCATACATGCTCTTCTAAAGGTGTATTTGTCTCCAACACACACACCATCATGCGCACACACACCCATATACTCCCCGCCCACCACACCACCACCACACACACACACACACTTGTGTGTGCACACACCCACACAGCCTTGCGCGCACACATATACACTTGCTTGCACTCATGTACGTGTTTAATGAATAGGCAAAAGTTAAGGTTATGTCCTGCCAAATGAACCCCCATTCCACAAAACATATTTCAATTAGTGCCTTATAAATTGTTTAGGGGCCTCGTAATCCATGCATGCAATTGTTATAATGAGAGAGTTCTATAAACATGCATCCACTTATTGCAGATGTTGGATGTGTGGCAGATAAATTGTAATAAATTATAATTTAAACATATATTTGATTAGACTATATAATTTCTATAACTTTATTTAAGTTAGAGAGTACAAATGATGCCCCCTACCGCCACTGCCGATCCACGCAAAATTGATGGCCCCTACATTGCCGCCGCTGCCGCCCGCAATGGATCCTCTCCGACGTCACCCAAGCCCTGCTGCTACCCACCGCGGTGCATCAGCCATCTCCAACGCCTGCCAAAACCTCAGTCTCCACGATACCCAGCATGCCTCCCCGGATCTCACAATCCCAATCGATGGTGGTGACTACGGCGGAGGATCATGCAGCAAGACGAAGAATTCCAAGTCCAAGAGGGACAAAAACGCCATCTAGACCAGGCCCTCCCGCAAGCACAAGAAGAAGGTAGCGCCGCCACCCATCATCGTAGGCACTAAGGAGTGCGCGTTGGGGAAGCCTGTGGTCCTCTCCCACGTCTTCAAGTCAGAGGAGATCATGCTCTTCAGCGACTGCCTCACCGCTGCCAGCTCGAAGGGCTACCGCATGGTGTGGGCCACACACGGTGTCATGGACGGGGCTTGGTACTTCGAGGTCAAGGTCCTCCACCTCGGCCCCACCGGGGACACTCGCCTCAAGTGGGCGACCAACATGGTGGACATCGACATGTCCGGTCGGGTGTGGCGGGTATAGCTTTGGGTATTGCGACGTTGATGGCGCCAAGGTGCACATGTCTTGGAGGGACACGTATGGTGATGAAGGGTACGGGGAAGGAGATGTGCTAGAGTTCTACATGTTGTTGCCTGATGGCGAGAGGTATGAGCCTCAAGTTAGCATGTACAACTAGGGCAATCCTGTTCTTCTGCATAACTAGACTTTGCATCGTGCACAGTAAAAGGATCTCTCACCTCAAATTAGCATTCTCCAACAACCAACCATCTCAGTGAACCCAAAAGTAGAGTCCTGCACGCCCGAGAAATTCTCGCATCCAATCTAGGGTCGACATATACAACTTGAAGCGCTATGGATGGAGACATGGGTTTATTGTGATTGCAAGAGAAACCTGAATCAAATAGGTCCTAGGGAGAACCATGTTGATTCTAGAGAGAGAACTATTGAAGAAGGAATGAAAAAAGAAAGAAAAAGGAGAAAAGTGATAAACCAGAATCTAATATGGAGAAAAAAAGTCGATTCTTTTGGACACCATGAGGCGAAGATTCCTTGTAGACACTAGGAGGCCTACATGAAAATGGATGGCATGCGCCATCCAATGGCTGTTTGGATGCCGACTTAGATGAGCCGGTTGTCTTGAGGACAAGATGGATGGTGCGGCATGGGATGGCGCGTGGCCATGGATGCGATGAGGAGCCAATGGCTGTCCGGATGCTGACACAGATGAGCTGATCGCTTGGAGGACGAGATGGCTGGGTGCGGCGTGGGAGGATACATGGCCATGGATGCAAGGAAGTGGCAGTGTGTGACTAGGATGCGATGGCAATCCAGGAAACGATGAGACAATGATGTTTTTAATTGAAGCGTCATGATTTATGATCAACACGAGCGGTATGCCACGAATGGGCTAGAAACCAACGTCCCGGGCCAAATAGTTGCGCTAAATCAAATGGGTTGGACACCTAAAGTTTTTCCTTTTTATTAGTAAGTACAGATACGATGATAGTTAGGACTAAGAAACTTTTATATCAATCATATGCATGCATTTTTTATGGATGTTCAATTAAAGAATTGAATGTAATGCTCATTTTTCTTACCATTTGTTTATGCTCCTTCATATGCTCTATATTTTTATGTATCGTGCCTTCTGCCCTGTAATTTTGTGACCATGACTTGTTTTGAAGACCATCCAAATGCAAAGTAGTAAGAAAAGGAAGCACCATCAAAACATCTGAATGCTATCTTCAGCCTAAAAGGCTCCTTATCTCCAACTTCCAAACATTCCTCATCCACATCCATTAAAACTACAAATGCAGAAGCCACCTAATATAACTCTTTCCAATTTCTCAGTATATCTTTGGGACACCAGACACTAAAAAGCCACTCTATAACCAAGTCAAGGTTTTTATCATCGCTTTCATTCCACCTTGTTACAGTGAAGTTTACCTCCTTATCATCCAATAGTATTTCCATCTTAGGATGCTTTAAGCAACTTATTTCATCATCCTCAGATCCTTGGTACATTCTCTCCTTAGCTCCTAGTCATCGGACGGCTACCAAAACTTCAGCAGTTCAGATTGCAATATCCCCGGCATAAGTTGCCGAGATTGAATGTGATCAAAACACAATGATGGTCGAATTTCTCATTCTGAACCATCTCCTCTAAAGGCTAGATCATGTTATATTTTCTAGCTTAGCTAAACTGATGAGCCATAGCGGTATGCTTGTATTTTGTTTTGCCTTTGCTCCAAATTGTGTGATGTATCATGACAAGCAATGCTCCTCTTTTTAACAGGGCAACGTATCAGGTGCAAACTAACCTCTCTATGCAAACTATGCAAACTTCTAATATGGGACATATAATGCTGATCTAAGGGACACGTGCGGATTATGTAATTTTACACTTTAGTGTTAAGCCCCTAACACACTTTTGCAAATCCCTCCTCCCACCTCGGCTATGGTTATGACCTCGTGACCCTTGGATCTACATCCTGTGGCCCAAATTAGAAGTTTGCATGGTTGCTTTGATGGTTTGGTTTCCACTAGATATGTTCCCCTTTAACAGATGTAGTAACAAACAGTTCTTGCTCTGGCATACCCTTCTTTTCAGCAGTCGTACTTTCCACAAATTGTGATAAAATATGCCCTTTAGTCATTGATGAAACAGTTATATGCCTTCTGTCTATCCCATGCTGTATAAACCTGCCACATATATAAACCCATGTTAGCAGTTGATGATTAGACAGAGAAATTTGTCCTAGTGTGGGACTAGGATGCGGTGGCAATCTAGGAAGCGATGAGACGAAGATGTTTTTAATTGAAGTGTCATGACTTATCATCAACATGAGTGGTATGCCACGAATGGGAGAGAAACAAGCGACTGGGCCAAATAGTTGGGCTAAATCAAATGGGCTGGACACCTTAAATTTTGCCCTTTTATTAAAAGGTATAGATATGATGATAGTTAGGACTAAGAAAACTTTTATATAAATCATATGCATTATTGATGTTCAATTAAACAATTGAATGTATTGCTCATGCTTTATGTGTGTATGTGTGTGTAGCTTATGTATATACTGTGTCTTTTGGTTTTAGATTGGCTTATAGTGTTTTCCTATTTCACTATTACACAAACTGTTAGCCACCCATTCTACATTGACTTAAATGGTTATGAAGTCACTGATTCACCATATGTGCATGTCACACACTATCGTTCCTCACTCCAAGAGTATGAATTTGTGTTTCTCTATAACACATCATTTACCTTGCTCGATGCGGGTGTCTAGGCCTTGAGTCCCCCAAAACCTATCCACACCATTACTCAGGCCTCCTTGGATCTCGTGACCCTATTGACGATGACTACGGTGGATCTAGAAGCAAGGTGGTTCCGGCTCTAGCACCCATGAAGAAATCCAAGTCGAAATCGAAGGACGAAAACACATCTGGACCAAGCCCACCTATTGCAAGCACAAGAAGAAGCTAATGCCGCAGCCATGCCGCCTAGCCTTGGCCCGGCGTTGCCGGCGGCGAGGAGACTGCATGGCTTTAGAGAATTGAGGAATTTGTTCGTACTTGTATCCAGTCGGGGTAGAGGAGGACGTGAAGTGCCGCCGAAGTGCTCTTGGTCACTATTCACATCCCTTGACTGGATCTAATCTGCCATCGCAAGGAGGAAGATGAAGACCACCATGCCCCCAACATGTTGGATGGTACCAAACAGAGACACCCCAATGGCGAGCAACTGGGATTCCCATCTCACAAAACAAACCTCGTGGTGAGAGAATGGGAGCTCTGGGGCTACCAAGAGAGGAGTATCAACGCATACCAACTAGGAAACTTAGACTATAGACTTACTACTATGTTTTGATGCAACACAAAGAACTAGATTATTTCCCTCCTTGCGTTTGACCTTGCGGTCATTTTTTCCTGATTCTTCCTTATCCATTGCTTGATCTGATTTCATCATATGTTGTACAAATGCAGGACCTGTTAACATCACTAGAAAGACCAAACTTCTATGGTTGTACCCAATGTCAAGAGAAGCTCGCTCGCTTCTTTCCACGTGGTCTCATCACTTGGCAAGCTTTGGGCTACATATGGGATGGAGATGAAATAGAGAGAAAAGTGTTGGGTTCATGGAGTATAGCCATGTGTGCAGGGCCGTCCCAATGATTTCTAGGGCCCTTGGGCAGACAATAGACTAAGGGCCCGACAATCTAATGTTTTGTTTTAATATGAGGATAAAAGATACAGTAATATTTGCAATCTAATCTTTATTATTGCAACTAAAATAGATCTGGGCTCATTCTAGTTTCGATTTTGATATTTGATGATCAACACAACCAAAAAAATGACTAGCGTGTTTGCAAGTATTTATTTGTAGTCGAATAGGTTGCAAACAAACTTGGATTTATTTGGAGCAACACAAGATCTTAATCAACGCCTCAAAAAAATATTCTTGAAGCTAAGTTGAAGATTTATATAAACAAGCAAAATTGAGTCATGACGTTTGGAGCTGAGCTGGATGATAAATGATGAAGAAATAAAAAAGGAAGAGCAAACATATATACGTATACATCTTAACAAAGCAGGAAGTAACCAGCAGCAGCTTGCCAACTCACGTGCAGCAGCTTGCTAACGAGCGTGCACTAAAGCAGCAGCGGCGGCGGCAAAGTAGAGCAGCGGCAGCAGCGGCAAGCACAAGGCAGGAAGGTAGAAGAAGCTAGCTAGCAGCGTACACATGCATAAACATGCATAGATATATACATGATATATACATGTATTGCAGGTAAATGCAACTAGCAAGTAAGCAAGATTAGCACTGCATCAAGCAGTAAGGAAGAGGGCAATAGCAGCATCACGACGTCACTCATGGGCCCCTAGCCTCATGGGCCCTTGGGCGTCGCACCGGCCGCCCACCCCTCAGGGACGGGCCTGCATGTGTGGGTGAGACACATGGAGAGGTCAAGGGATGAGAAAATAGCATATCTCATTCCCTGTTGCCCCTTGTCCTTGCGGCGCTTCATGGTCATGATATCTTGGTACGACGCTAGTGGTCCAGGATGGTCCTGAATCTGGCACATTTGGAGCATAGCGCGTTATTTGTTGGAGTGCTCCAACTAGTTGAAAGTAGGGCTCACCCTAGGCTCGTATTCCGGAACCAGGTGGCCCTGCGTGTAGCGCATGCTGCACGTGATGCACAGTTTGCTTTGCCCACCGGACTGGTCCTCCACTGTAGGGTCGACGTGGTATCATAGTGTAGGCACCACTTCTCTGACTTGTCACTCTCATCACCTGGGGGCAGAGCGGGTTCTGCCATTGGAGGAATATGATGTGGGAGGAGGTGGAGACTTCTCCTGCCTAAGCGACACTCTCTTCAGCAGGGAGACGTCGACATCAATAATGTAATCTAGGATCAGGCTATTTGCCTGTATTGTCGGTTTCTCAAGCTCGGAGACGTCCGTCATCGTCAGAGGAGGGACCCAAGCTCAAAGACGATGGTCATCGTTGTCGGAGGAGGAAGGTTCACGTGCACCTGCTTCGGGAACACCACCCGGGTGAGTTTGAGACAAGCTGCATCTCATGTTGGGGCACCACCTGTTGTTGGAGCTCGGAGACAACCGACCATCCCCAGAGGAGGGATGTCGCCAACTTCAGCAGCAGCACCACCTCAAGTGTCCTCACCAAGATCATGCATGCATTGTAGAGCCAGCATGGTCGGTCGCCCAAGTCTTCCATAGTGGCATCTCTATCACGCCGCACAGCACGCACGACTTGTCCCGCTTCTTCGCCGTCCTCTTCCACATGGCCTCCTTCTTGGTCGACGGCAACAGGAAAACGTGTTACTTGAAGCCCCACTTGTGTCTCTGTGGGACGGCGGGGTTGGCAATGTTGGAGCTGACACTGACTAGACTAGAGCCATCGATGGATAGCAGAACCACTCAAGCGCTAGGATGAGCCGACATTATCGTGCCCTCTCCGCTTCCCACTAGCTCCTCCTCACAAGGACCACCACTGCTAGCCATGCATGTCGCCGGTCTCCATGCTGCCACAGATTCCCTAGTTATCGGGCCTAATCTAGGCAACCACAGTTCGTTAGAGGCCGTCCCCACCGTCTCCGGCGGCTGCGAATGACACTCTTGCTTCTGCATTGCCATGGAAGGCAAGGCAGGCATCACTAGCAGGCTCGAGCAGATCTTTTTGTCTTGAAAGCTGGAGGTTGTGATGGGATAGAAATACTGGGGGAGGGAGGACTGGAGTGGGGTCAGGTGTGGGAAGGCAACACGAGCAGACTGCAGTCAACGTGAGGTGTCGAGTTTGAGTTGTAGAACCTAGTAGTTCAATTTTTTTTTTGTGTTGGTTGGGAATTCGGTCGTGGGTACCAACTCCTAGTCTTAGTATGTGTGGAAGGTTGGCTAGGAGGCCGTTTTGTTTCATGAGTGTGTTGGAGATCTGATAGGAGGTATGCACTTTGAGCGTTAGAGTAGCACTGAATAATGTGAACTGCCTATAATTCTAAAATAAATCATTTGGCAGGACATAACCTTGTTCGAGAGAAATACAACTTGATATTTTTATCCTGAGGGATGACTATATATAAAGTGTGTGTGCCATGCTTGTAGATGTGGTGAATTGGCGATTTCATAAACATTGTTCCCACAAGAAGTAGCATCCATGTAAAAGGTGCGTTTAAGGAAATTTCAGGAGGGAGATATTACCCAGCCGCATCCATAGACTATGCCCAAGAGTCTAACTGTGGTGTCAAATTTAAGTTTGGGCCAAACTTTAACTTCTTCCCACAAGATTTTGGTGGGTTACCGATCGCTCAACCAATGCGTATGTTCTCACCAAATGGGTTGAATCTTTCATGTGGCTGTATATACTTAAGTTCTCACCAAATGAGTTTAAACTTTCCTATGGTTCAACGTTTATGTTGTTACTGAATGTGTTTAATCTTTCCTATGATTTTATATGCTTATGTTATCACTAAACAGGTTTAATCATCTTTCCCGTGCTCGTGATTGTAAATGGTAGTGGTGAACTAGGGATGATATAATGGGCAACCAGGCAATAAAATATACTGAAAGGTGGTGTTTCTGATAAGGTGGAGCGACAAGTGAGACCTTATTATGAAGGAATTTTCGACTGCAAAACAAGGATTTGTATAGCTTGGAAAGTAACTATGTGAATTTTCTTCATTATTCCAAGCTAACTGTATGTGAATTTGCTTCATTATTTGTTCATCACTCTAATGATTTGACCAATTGAAATATCTTTGTCAATATTTTATCGGTGATATAAAATATGTCTGGTTTCCTTTTTGATATGTGTGTGATGATAACATATGTGATTGATGAATTACTTAGATGTTTTTTTTTTCAATATTGGTCATCAGTTGATTAAAATGATAAAATAGAATGGAAAAAGGCATGTAAGAGCGTCTCCAATAGTTTATAAACAATCCAACCTTGATTTTTTTAGCAAAATTATTGAACAAACACGCTCTCCAACAACACCTTTATCTCAATTTCCAACCTTTTCACACTTGGGAAAATCAATATTGTCGTGGATCTCTACCACGGACTAAGTAAATTTCTACAGGCTCGTGTGGACTTGATGACCCAGCTCTAAGATGACACAAGATGTATAGTGGTTCGTGCTTGAGTGCCCTAGTCTAGTGAGAGGTGGAGTGTATCTGAGCTCAAATGCTCATAGTAGGGGTTACCAGCAGGTCGAGAGAGGGAGCCTGGTCCGAAGTCTCGATGCGTGAGTGGAATGATGATTGAGGCGAGTCTTTGGTAGCGGGAAACTCTATGTGTTGAGCTCTGTTGCCTTCCTAGTGGCTCTTGGGTCCCTTTTATAGTTTGAGAGGAGTACAGTAGCTCGGGCTGCTTTCGAAAGGCTAAGAAAGAAATAAAAGAAAGATGTAAAAGTACAAGGTTCTGTGTTTACGGAGGGCCCATGCTCAAATCCATGTAGCTACAGGCTTTGCCATCGTTAGTCGTCGTCCTCTGTGTTGACTTGGAGTGTCGGGGGTGTTCGACTCCTAATAGGGTAGACACGCGAATCCGTTGACGGGCGAGGTCGGGTGAGCTGTTGAGAGGTTGTGCGTGCGGGCGAGCTCCTCGGCCTCCCCTGAACTCTTACGCCCATCTTTGGAGTAGTTGTGCAATTATTCGAGGGGATGGGCGGCCGATGACGCCGTCGGCGTACTTACTGTTCATAGGAAGGGGGAGTGGTTGCTCCACAAAGTGCGTTTGATGGGTTGGAAAGCGTCCTTTGTGGCCTTCAAGCAAAGTGTGGCCAGACGGACCCGCGATTCTTGCTTTTCGTCCGATGACTCGGCGTGTGCGGTTAGGAGATGACCCATTTTGGAGTGGTTGAACACTATAGATTTGACTCGCTCCCCGGTTCCTTATTTCGGAAGGAAACGGGGAGAGGTCGGAGGAATAGTGAGTGAGGCCCACGGGTTGATGGGCCTTATGCGGGACAATCTTAGGTCATGACGACCGGAGGTCGTCTGAATCGGGAGTAGGTTGGGGGAACCCGAGAGGTCGGACGAGATCCGGCCAGGTCGCGTGACCTGAGAGGTCATGCAAGTCGGAGAAAGGTCGAGGGGGCTCTCGGTTTTGAAATCGCCTCTGTGGTGGGTACCCCTGACATGGGTACCCGACAAATATAATCGATGCCGTAATATATGCTCGTGTACTAAAATCGGCCAATGGAGGTGGAAGCACATAGTGAAGAATGATGAGTAGAGTTGAATAATAAAAAGGATGATGAGTAGAGAGAAAATATAGAATTGGCTGGTCCGTGTAAATTTACAAGTGTGTGTGTGAGAGAGAGGGATTATAAAATTGGTTGAAATGATATAGGAGCGGGATTTTAGAAAAGCCTAGAGAAACCCAACAAATGTGGTTCCAACTTTTTTTAGCCACTCGAAAAACTCTTAAGAAATTTTTTTAGTCCAACTTATTTTAGTGAACACACTGCCAATCTTATTGGCCTGATGGGAGAAAATGCACCCTAATAACTTCTTATCCTAACTCTCAACCTATCCGCGCATGGGGAAATAGAGGCATTCACATCAAAAGTTAGGTTGATACTCCCAATATCTGTTTTTATGTCGTCGCACTGTGTCCCCGGCTGCTACCGCCACACCTCCGTCTACAAGTTCACTAGAATTTCTACCATCTTTGGCAAGAAGTTTACCGGAGTTGCTTCTTTTCGTTCACTATTCTGATATATGAGAATACTGAAAGATAGAGTAGGCAGGCAATAGAGCTTCTGGGGTGAGTTATGGCGTCCGGATGGAGCCATGGCCTGGCTGTTGCTGTTGGAGGATCTCGCTGCTCGTCGGAATTGGGTCTCTGGCCACTATTGAGAAGGTATGGCAGATCATGTGGATTCTATTTTAAAGGATCTAGGTGTGTGCTAGTCGAGGATGGCCGCCGATAGCCATGAGTTATTTCATCAAAGGTCCGCAGCTTGATATATACACGAGACAACGACATCATGTATGGTTTTTAGGAACTAATAAAAGGGAACTGTGTTTAACAAATATGTTTCAAAATGAGGTATTAGCATTCAACTTTTTACATACTATCAGAGATGCTCTAACCTTACGGGAACATACAACACACCATAGCAGTTCTATATAAAATTCATTGATTTACATTCTTTTTGCACAAAATCTACTTGTAAAATTCAGCAAGTCAGCGAAGTTTCAACGAGAATAACTAACTTAAATAAATAAACATCTGTTAGTTATATTGTTGCACAATTGTGCTAGCACTAAACAGTTTCAAATAATAACATACATTTCCATATGGCATCTGCACAATTTGGCTCAAAAATGCGATGAAGAAAGTATAGCTACACCAGATGAATGAGAAGAAATATAAGTGATTACAGTACATAAGTATCATTTACATTTACAAATAGGTGCATCAGATGATCCATATTATGGAAGACTGTCTATCCTTGAGGAAACAATTGCTCATACAAATAAATCAAACATAGAATTGTACACTGGGGCTCCTCTTGTGTTTCCTCATGTTAAGAAAGAATAACAGAAGCCATCTTTCATGCAGCAGAAGATTAAGCTATCTTTGCTATGAGCTACTAGGCGACAGGGGATTCTTAAGTGGAGATATTTTTCGAAGTTAGATGGCTGCCACCTGCATAGTGTGAATGATTAAATAATCTCAACTTGACTGCCATTTGATTTGTAGGTGGCTACAATCCATGAATGCCTCCACTCTGCTCAGTGCTGCTTCTCGATGTTGCAACACTGACTCCATGCTAGGCTCAGTCCGTTTCGAGCCATTTTTAGGGAGATGTTCTTCCATTTCGATTCAAACTCACAGGCTGCAAAAGGATAATCAGATAAATAAGACATCAGTTGTATTAGTCCAAACTCAAGTAGCAAATGACCATTTTCTTTCTGATGCAGAAATTGCTGATGCTAGTAAGAACAATAAGCTGAACATTACACTAAGAAGCATTCACGAATCGAAACACTCCAACTTGTTAATGGTACTAACATTTTCATGTGTGAAATGAAGGAAGTAAAAAGTTGACTGCTATGTGCAAAAGGATCAACTGCCTAGAAAAATAGATGACCTTCTCAATTATACGTCAGGACACAGAACAAGCAGTCAAGTTGCTGTGCTATTAGTACGGTAAGGTAAACATAGCATCATTAACTGAAAGCCTAAACAAATATAAAGAATAGTCCCAGCATGCTCCTACTTCCAGTACAGGTAACTTTCGTGATCCCAAGCTACATAGCTAGGGAAGTTGTCCTTGTGCGCACAACCTAGATCGTGACAAGCGACTGTTCTAATCAATTGAAGTCCCGTTCAAAATGTGAAGCTGGAAGCCAGAAAACAGATATTTACTACTAACCTTCACTTCTGTTGACAAAGCCTTCAACAAGGCATGCGAGATTCCAAGGCCTTCCGGCAGAAGAAGCTTTTGCACCACCCTTTAACTCACCATTATGTTGCCGCAACCTAAAAAAAAAAGCTCATTTTAACTGTATCCTTGCTTAAACTGCTAGCTGTTATTAACATATACCTACTGAAAACAAGTGAATAAGATTTGCATTTTCAAGCATGTGTATCCTACAAAGCCAGACCAAGGCAACTCAGAGAATTTCAACACAACTCAATGCTATTCTGCGACAAACCACTAGGTTGATAAACAACATTAGTATGCATGTATCAAATGCTCCCAATGGAGCAAATTCAGCACAATGTTGATGATGAAGCTAAGCAGAAAGACAACCACATAACAGCATCATTAGGCATGTGTATTCCAACTGCACATGTCTAACATCATTGGTTAATTATAAGGAACCCTGGGCATCTTAATATCTTCAACAAAGGACCTGAGCACTTGCTAGAGCTTCCTTTCCTTTTCTTCTCCTCCAACTCTCAGAATAGGAACGCTAAGCAAGCAGTACTAGAATGAAGAAAAACAGTCGAATTTCAGTCCTAACAAGATCAAGCCACACTATCGTGCGGCAATCGCAACCAGATAGGGTCAATTTCTTGTGGTTCCACTCAGAAGCTGCAACTCAAACGGCAGCTTGCCGCAATTAAATGGAGAAACAGGGAGGGAAAGAAGCAGAGAGGAAGGTTGGACAGGCGACGAATCACCTGCGAGGGAAGTCGGTGGTGACGCCGACGTAGGTGCGGGGATCCGGGAGGAGGCTATAAGGTACACGCACCACGGCGGCGGCGCCCTGCCATTCTTTGCGGCCCCGGCGGCGGATCCCCGGCCGACGAGGCCGAAGTGGCGGCGGCTGGCTCGCCGCACTTTGGGGAAGAGCGCGCGGGATTTTGGCGGCTCGGAAGGTCGCCGTGAGGCTCATCCCTCACCTGGCCGGCCGGGCGGAATCGTCGGTGGCATTCGCATCCAAGTCCGTGGACGAAATTTACGAATCGGAGAAGAAGGGGAAAACAAGTGGTGATATCATGGGCTGAATGGGCCTGGATAAACAAATGGTTTTGGCCCGTGGGCCTCAATGGGCTAAATTTTCTCGTTGAACTCAAAAATAGATTTGAATTCTCAAAATTACTCAAATTATCTCTCTATCCTGGTTCCAACGTGGGGTTTCAAAGGCACTTTTTATTTTCAGTTAAAAATCTGGTAAATATTTGATAAGCTTTTTAAGTCATAGGAACTATCTGTAAGCTTCTAAACATTTCTAGAAAAGTCCTAAATATTAAGATATACAGAGATCCAAATCAATACCTAAATGAATAGTCCATGTATTTGCACATAGCTAAACTTTACATAGGAAAGTAGAGAAAAATAGTAGGTCAAAAAGGGACCTACATATAAAAAGTTAAAGTTAGCATATTAATGTTAGCAACTTATATCTTTCACACAATAAAAATTACCACATTTAAGCCTAATATAGAAAAGAAATAAATGAAAAATGCAATATGGGTATAATAAATATGTGGAAAAAGATAAGACAGGGAACTGTAGAATCTGATTAATCATCACAACTATACTTTTGTTATGGTATGCACCAAGAACCCATAAGGAACATCTATGTAGAGATCATACACCTTCACAAGATATATCCAAACTAGACATTCATGTCTTTGGATGCCTATGGAAAACAAACTGCTTCGAGTGCCCACCACTCCTTCCCTTGGCGTGTTCTATGCCTCGCCACATCATCTTAGCTTCCTATCATCGAGCCTCTAAGTTGCATGTTGCTCATTCCCTCTTTTCGTGGTTGGAAAG
This sequence comes from Hyparrhenia diplandra, assembly GCA_015847255.1. Lineage (NCBI taxonomy): Eukaryota > Viridiplantae > Streptophyta > Magnoliopsida > Poales > Poaceae > Hyparrhenia > Hyparrhenia diplandra. The sequence continues at coordinate 188,600 of JADLZK010011796.1, forward strand.
TTCTCGCATAACCATTACGTCAATATTCGGGCTTGTCTATGTAACAACCGGTTGTTTTAGTCCCTAAAAACAACCACTGTTTTAGCCATACGCTTACACTATAATATAACTATATTTACATCGCGAATTGGCTTGTAGTCCAATGGTAGGGACGGTCCGGTGGGGGACGCCTACCAGGGGGGTTCAAATCACGGTGCTTTCGACCTTTCTTGGGATTTTTCCGGGATTTTCGGCGTTATGCATTAAGTGGTAGCGGCGTTCCGTCGACGACGAGGCGCCAATGGTGACCGAGAATCTCCGTGATCTGCCGGGTGCTTTCGGTCCTTCGGAGGTGCTCATAGGGGTAGGGTTTGCGTATGTGTGTTCATAGGGATGAGTGTGCGTGCGTATTGTATTGAGCGTCTGCAACGTTATCTTGTGTCATTCTAAAAAAAAAAAAAAACTATATTTACATCATTGTACTACTATATTTACAATGATTTTTCTAGTGTAATTTATTAGATGAAGTGATGTAATTTGTTAGTATGTACATAGTTAGGCTCACACACGGAGGCACCATCGGAGGCTGGCCTGGGCCTGCAGGGGGCGGCAACGGCTGGCCGACATGGGGGCACCGCCGGAGGTCGGCGTCGGCGTAGGGGGCCGCCTTTGGGAGACGGGCGATGCCAGCGGCCAGCCTAGGGGGCAGCAGCGGGGGGCTGCGGAGGGGCCGCCGGGGGGGGTGGCGGCGATCGATGGGCCCCTACATGGGGGCAAACGCTGGTGTGGGGCGTGCGAGGATCGGGGGCGACGGGTGTGGCAGGGTCGCTGAGCTCGGGCCTCGGGAGTGCCGATTGTTTTGAAGATCTAAAAGAACCAACTACTGATATCCTTTCTCAAATTAAAAAACAAGCAAACAAAACATGTTGATTCTAACTATCATGACTCTTTTGTGAGTATTTTATTGTTAGTGACCTAGGAGAGGAACATATCTCATTTGTTTTGATTGTATCTAAGTCACAACACAAGAATAACAGCTTCTGAATCTTGCAACTGATCTATTGATTGCCTAATGTGCATGCTTGAGAGGGTTGTGTGAATGGCCAAGCAGGGATGGAGCTCATGCCATCAACAAAGGCTCACCACCCTCCCAAGCATATCTTCATTTGCATAGCACCCTTCATTGCTCTTTCTTGGCTCCACCCCTAGTCACAAATAGCAAGCCAATCATATTTGTTCTTGGTGAGAAGTTAGTCAAATAGAAACAAATGTGGTGACAACATGACTAGTACTATTAGGATAACAGTTGCATGGGTACAAGGCTTGAGATCATGACTAGTAATAGTTCCAAAGTAGATATGGCCTAGATTATATCATGAGTAGTGATATTTTGTTATTAGGGTAAAATTCAACAAGTATGAATTTGTGAGAGAAAATATAATATGATGGAAAATTTAAATGTAAATATGAGGGCCATGCATGGATATTTGTATGAGAACTTGGACGGTAATTTCATTAATGAATTGAGCTTATAAAAACTCACAAAGAAAACTAAAGACTAATTGGTCACTGAAAAAATTATACAACCATGAGATATAAATGAAAAAAGGAAGGAAAAAAACCGAGGACGATAGCATTAAACCAATGGATTATTAGTCAGTATATATGGATATATAAGTTCATACCGATGGACTCAGAGGAGGCACATGGAGAGAGAGATGAAAATTACAATAAAGATTAAACAAATTATATTTATAAAAATTGTGACCTGCTCATGGTGATCGCTGGTGCGTGCCTCTCCGTCGTCACACGGTCACAGACAAGAACCTCCACCCAAAAGCAGACACGGTCATGATGAATAGCTTCACGAGAAACCCTGCTGATCATGATGTACAACAACACAACGCCACCCAAAGTTGTGGCCGCCACGTACCCTCCCCTTTTCTATTACCTTTTGTCTTTCCCGCTATTTTCACATGCACCTTAATTATTCGGCACCGACCACACGTTAATTACATCTCACATCGACATACATATACATAAATCTCTTGTCTCAAAAAAAAATTAATATCAATTATCATAACTTTTTACATGTCTAGCTGTATCAGTGCATGGATGTGATAAGTGTACTTATATGTTCTGTATGTCAACGTGGAATGCGAAAAAAAAAAAAATATTATGGTAACTTTACCGGCGCAACCCTCAACAAACCTCGAGAAAATTGGGTTACTGTAAACCCCATTTTCCCAGGTTTCACCGATAGACCTATTGGCTCGCGGTGAACGGACCATAACTGTGTATCGAGCTCCCATGACTCGGCTCTCGGTAAAGAATGTATCTCTGTTGTTTTAATTACACTCTTAAAATTAATCTCTACCGAGAGCCCTACTGACAAGTCTCTCGGTAGAGTTGGTTTTAAATTATTTCTAAAAATACAGTTCACCGTGCTTTTTTTGGGGGGGGGGGGGCGCTCGTGGGACTTGACGTCGACGGAGGCGACGCGCGTTCGACGCCTATTGAGCTTTGGCGAGAGGAGGTATGGCCCTCGGTAGACGTTCTATCATCGCCCTAGGGTATGCTCTCGGTAAAACCGGTGTCCCGTGCAACTTTTCACCGAGGGGTTTGTACCGAGTGAGGTTCTCGGCAGAGCCTCTACCGGCGCTAATTGTGCTTCACTGAGCGTTTGTGTCGCCTTCGGTAGAGGACCAGCCTCAGTAGTGAATCAATCGATATTTATGAAAAACAATATCATCATTTGTATCTCCAAATAGGTTTATTGTAAAATTATAATATTGCATTTGTACATATATTGGGTTTTCCAACGAGCCAATCAATAACAGGATTAACTATACATTTTTTTATAAAAAATATCATTATTAAAAGTTTCAAATACATTTACTATACAAATGTATTGAACACTAATTTTGTTAAAGTTCACATTATTAGTTGAGAACTCTTCGAAAAGAGAAATGTAGCACGAGTATGTCTGTATATATATATATACTCCCCTCACTTTGTGATGTACTGTACCACAAATCACATTACTGATCCACAAATGCTACGTGCAGCAGGCCTCTTTGCTCCGGCGGCCACCGCGCCGTCATCAGCTATGGCGCCGGCCGCCAACAATGCTTCTAGTGGTGGCAGCGACGAAGCGGCGAGGTACCCGCTGAACGCCGAGTCGTACCGCCTGCTATGCAAGATCGGGAGCGGCGTGAGCGCGGTGGTGTACAAGGCCGTGTGCCTGCCGCTGGGCTCGTCGGCGGTGGTGGCCATCAAGGCGATCGACCTGGAGCGGTCGCGCGCCGACCTTGACGGCGTGCGACGGGAGGCCAAGGCCATGGCGCTGCTGTCCCACCGCAACGTGCTCCGGGCACACTGCTCCTTCACCGTGGGCAGCCACCTGTGGGTGGTGATGCCCTTCATGGGCGCCGGCTCGCTGCACTCCATCCTGTCCCACGGGTTCCCCGGCGGCTTACCGGAGCCGTGCGTCGCCGTCGTGCTCGCCGAGACGGTCCACGCGCTGTGTTACCTCCACGGGCAAGGCCGCATCCATCGTGACATCAAGGCGGGCAACATCCTCGTGGACTCGGACGGTGCCGTCAAGCTCGCCGACTTCGGCGTGTCGGCGTCCATCTATGAGACCATCCACGCCGCGTCGGCGTCCGCGGCGACGGTGGCGGCGCTGGGGATTGGCTCGTCGGCGTCCTGCTGCTTCAATGACGTGGCCGGCACGCCGTACTGGATGGCGCCCGAGGTGATTCACTCCCACGTCGGGTACGGCATCAAGGCCGACATCTGGTCGTTCGGGATCACGGCGCTGGAGCTCGCGCACGGCCGGCCGCCGCTGTCACACCTGCCGCCGTCCAAGTCGATGCTGATGCGGATCACCAGCCGTGTACACCTCGAGGAGACCGCCGCCGCGAGTAGTAGCAAGAGCAGCAACAAGTTCTCCAGGGCGTTCAAGGACATGGTGTCCGCTTGCCTCTGCCAGGAGCCGGCCAAGCGCCCGTCGGCGGAGAAGCTCCTCCGCCACCCGTTCTTCAAGGCCTCATGCAGCCGTCGATCCAGGGACTTCCTCGTCCGCCACGTCCTCGCCGCCGTCCCGAGCATCGAGGAACGGTGCAGCAAGGACGAAGATGTGAGTAATGATCTCTGCGGGTGTGTCGGCGCTAGGGACGCTGCACGCTGCGTGTCGCCGTGCCGACGCCACGCCGACGACGTCGTCGGCGTCAAGAACCGACGGATCAGCGGATGGAACTTCAATGAGGACAATCTGGAGTTTGATCCGACGACCGAGGACCCGGCGGTGGAGAAGAGGTGCGTCCCGTTCGAGGACCCGGCGGAGCTGGACGACAGTGACTCAACCAGGGATGGAGATAAACGGGCGCCGCCGCATGGGGATGACGATCACGATCATGATCACGGGAAGGCGGCGGAGGCGACAGGGTTTAAGCAGAAGCAGCAAATGGTGACTCGGCAGCTGATGGCCGTCCTGGAGAGCCTGGAGATGCAGAGGGATATGGTGACGAACGTGTTGGAACGCACTGCCGGTCGCTTTGATGACGTCGTCGACGGCAGCAATGGAGGCGCCAGTGGCGTGAACGTGGCAGTTCCAAGGGAGGAGGAGAGGGAAGAGATGCTGCTTGGGTATGTCCAGCAGCTGGAGCACAGGGTGGAAGACCTGAGCAAGGAGGTCGAGGAGGAAGTGGCATGGAACGCCCGGCTGGAGAAGATGCTGCAAGAGAGAGTTGTCATTGGCGACGATGAGAAGAAGATAAACTCATCTCATACGTCAGCATCTGGGAGCAGTTAGTTGATGTTGTTCGTTGTTCGTTCCGCTCGTTCATTTACAGTATTATTATAAATTTACTATACAGTATTAATAATTTATTATACGTAGTAAGAGCTGTGCAACATATATGGAAACCGAAGATGGTGATATGGATTCTAGAAGCCGCCGCCACACCACACACAGAGCCGCTCCCGGACTCGCCCGCGATGATGGGAGGCGCAAGACCGGCAAAATGTCCATGCCTGGACAGAGGAGGGAGAGGGGAAGGGGGCGCCGGCCGCTGCCACACCACGCAGAGCCGCTCCCGGACATGCCCGCGATGGTGGGAACTAGGAGGCACGCACCGACAAGTGTCCACGCCCGGACAAGGGGAAGGGGTCACCGTCGCCGGCACACCTCGCGGGGCCGCTCTCGGACTCGCTTTGCGATGGTGGGAGGCGCGCGACCGGAAGTGTCCACGCCTGGACTGGGGAAGGGGGTGCCGGCTGCCGCCACATCTCGCGAGCCGCTCTGGACTCGCCCGCGATGGTGGGAGGTGCACACCACGGCCGGAAGGGGGGGGGGGTCGCCGCCGCACTCAGCGGAGCCAATCCCGGACTTCGCCGCGATGGTGGGAGCAGCGCGACCGGCAAGCGCCCACGCTGGATAGGGGAAGGAGGCACCGCCGCCGCCACACCATGGGGTGCCACTCCCGGACTCGCCCGCCGAAGGTGGGAGGCGCGCACCGCAAGCGCCCATGCCCGAAAGGAGAGGGGGGGCTGGTCGCCGCCACACCTCGCAGAGCCGCACCCGAACTTGCCCATGACGGTGGGAGGCGCGACCGCAAATGTCCACGCCCGGACGGGAAGGGGTGTCGGCCACCACCACACCACGCGGAGCCGCTCCCCGAACTTGCCTGCGATGGCGGAAGGTGCGCACCGGCTAGCGCCCATGCCTAGACGGAAGGGGGGGACCACTCCCCGCATGCCGGGCGGCCGTAGAGAAGTGAATGGCAAAACCAAAGACAAAGGACACCAAGGCCTAGACGCCTGGATGCGACGCGCTAAAAGAAGGGCACGGCACGCTAAAACCACCGGGTCATCGCACGCCCAAGCAAGGACGGGGTTTTCACCCCGGAAGAAGAAGCGAGGAGGGGGGGCACGATTCCCCCGACAGGGAGAACGACACCCATGGGTGTCGCCGTCGTCCAGGCTTTCGCCCAAACGAACCCCTCCCCTTCCGCCCAAAGGCCCCGGTGGCACTCTTGGCTTCCACCACCGTCCGCCCGTGCGCCGCCAATAATGCTCCTCCAGAGGGGCGTCGACGCGCCAGCTGCACAAGGTAGCCGCGACATTGCATCGGCCATCACCTGTGGCAGCAGCGTTCCTGGGCAGGCAGGGAGAGCATGAACCTGGGATGAAGGGGACACCGTCCGCTTCCACACGGGACAACGGGCTGGCCAGAGGAGCCCATGACGGAGAAGCCGCATGCAAACCTGGGACCAAGAGACACCGGCTACCGCCACACGGGGACGACGGAGCCGGTCGGAGGAGGCCACGGCGAAGATGCATCGCGTGGTTGGCCGCTTAGGGGTAGCCCCAGATCCAACCCGATCAAGGCCGATGCCATCTTCTAGCGGGCGGGGAGAGAACCGCCGGGCCGCTGCCACACAGGCGACGGGTCCAGGTCCGTAACAAGGAGGAAAGTGGCGGTGTAGAGCTCGACGCCGGTGGCGGTCGACACATGTGACCTCCACAACATGGGGAGCACCGAGGGAATGTGGCTCGCCTTTGGACGGTGCGGATCCAGCGCCACGCAGAGGAGATGAGCAAGGGGAGGGGGCCTCAACAACTCGGCCGCGTGTAGGGACTGCAGATCCGCTCGAGGGGAGTCGGATCTTCCCATCCCGACGTCGGTAGCCCCCCCAAACGAAGATGATATAGAGTGGTGATGGAGAATGGAGAGCCTCAACGCTGGCACCGGCCACATGCTGAGGGGACAGATCCAGCCGTGGGATGGTGGATCCATGCTCAGGGATGGCAGATCAGGCCGCTGGCCGCCAGTCATGAAGGCCGGGGCGGCGGCGCTATTTTCGGCAAAGTAGATCGCGCACGGGAAGGCGAGGGGTGGAGCAAGCTGGGCAGCGCCCCCGCCGCCTTCTTCCTTGCGGCTGCGCTGCAATCGGTGACGCTCCAGGTGGCGGCGAGTAAGGAACGACGAGGATGGGAGTGCGGCGGCGCTAGGGCTCCGCCCGAGTCACCCCAGAGGAGTGACACGAGTGGCCTCTCCTTTCCCTTTGCCGAGCCTTGATTAGAAAGTACTACTATAATAGATCTTTGCTGCAACAAGGAGGCGCCACCTGCTGGTTTTGTCTCCGTGACTGTTGATGATTCGACAATTTTTTTTTTCTTTTTGTAGATTAATTAATTAATTTATTTCAAAAATCTAAAAAGTAAGGACTCAGCTTTATTTAAGATATTACTTCCTAGCAAATAAATGATATACCGTAGCATTGCTCACTGTAATTTATATTAAGTGACCGGCCGGTCGTATGATCCGACTTGGCCTGACAATAGTCTTTCACTTTTGTATATTTTTTATTACATAAATAGGAGTAGAATAATGCCGAGAATCAGCACTAAGATAATACCAAAGGAGGAAAACCAATTACACTATAAAATGAAAGGATTAACATAAATCCCAGCCTTTTATTCATAAATATATGAGAGTTTTTACAGCGCTTGGAATTAATACGGGCCCTTCATTTGGTCCGATCCGACGGTCAAAAAGCTAGAGTAATAGGGTAGGAGGAACCGAAAGTGACAGGGAGGAACCATGACATAGGAACTGAATTATAATAAATATTGAAGGGTATAATGGTCTTTTTAATTTGATGAGGAGCAACTTCTCCTTAGAAACAAATACTTTCTGTGAATCAAAATATTTGTGCTGAATCAGCTTCTCGTCAAGAAGAACACCGCCGACCTAATTCACCGCTGCCACCGCCGCCGTCCCCTCGCCGCCGCGCTGAAGACCCCGCCCCCACGCCGTCGTCCCCACAGATGCTCTCCCCAGCCCCGTCGTGCTGATCCAAGTCGCGAGGAGGACCTGAAAGGATGACCGCGGAGCTCGGGGCGGACCGGCCATGGCGTCCTTGTCACAGCGTCGTGGGGTGGGCGGATCGTCGAGTACCGCCTCAAGCACCTCCCGCCGCCGCCGCCGTCTGTTTGGTCCTGCCACTCCGGCAAACTCGGACCAGATGTACGGGTTTCTCTGCTCATCACGCATTTCTGTTCCTGCTTAATTAACAATTGCAAGATTCATTTAGACTGTAAAGAGTAGCATATCCGGATTTCCCTCAATAGTGAACATGGAGGCCTTTTGTATCCAAGCCGACCAGGTTTCTCTATGCAATCAATTGTAAAATAGCGACGCCGGCCTCATTTTCATTGGTCATGACTGGTGTTGCACGCACGCTTAAAGCAGCCAGCAGATGCAGCTCAAATGAAGAATCAATACATCTATGAGTATTTTATTTGGGCTCAACTGTAGAAGCAACACAGCAGAGCAGAGTGGAGCTTGGCCCTAATTAATGGAGCTAGGAAAAAAATACTTATCTGAATGGTACACCAACATAGCCTATTACTTTAATTTTCCTAGCAAAATTTAGAGGATATTATACAATGTTCTTATCTCTGTAGTAGTAGAAGAGACATGTATGGGTTGATGCATTCTTGCTTTTGTGGGAATCACCATTTTAGAGTTTTAATCTGAACATATAACTTTATGAAATTATCAGATTATTTAATCCTCATATTATTTGTTTTCTGCTCCCTATTCCATGCTTAAGGTTTGTGTTATTTTGATGCTTTAACAGTAAAAGTCCTGGCTACATCAGGGCAACTTCCAAGCAACTTGATCTGAAGGTAAAATAATGTTTTGCCACTATTTTAAGAAATGTTTCTACAAATGTGCTTGAAGGAATTTCCATGCATTAGTATTTCTAGCATCAAAAGTTCCAGTACATGTATATGATTGTTTAGCGATGATTCAAAAGTTTCAGTGACATACAAATATAACCTGTAGCGATGGTTCAGAGCTTTTTTATTTGTTCTGTATAAGCAATTCCACTAGGATTGCTAAACAACCTTATTGATGTTTGCCATTGAGAAATTGGACAACACTCAGTTTCTTGAATGAATCTATGATTGCCATCAACTTGGTTTTAAATCACTCTATTCCTGTTCCATTCAGAATATTTTGCAGTGCATATCACTGTTGTTCTTCGGATCACTTCGGTTGTTATAGAAGTTATGGGCCTCATCTAATTTCACTAATTATGAATGGGAATATTGGTGATTATCTTCCTTTAGAGCATGCAGAAATACTACATAGTTTGAGCCTTTTTCCCCTAATAAAAGGCTCCCTTAATCTTGTGGTCATGTAATGTCGAACAGCTGTGAATGCCTAGTGTTATGTATTTAGTCTATCTTTTTATTGAGCTGCAATTGAAGTCAGTCTGTCAATTTCATAGTCTCTATTTGGATTATTGGGCTGCATACTTTCATCAGATTTCTATTGGAAGTCTCAGTAGCCTTATAGGTTGCCTTGCTTCCTTACAGGTATTACTCAGTAGTCTTACATGTTACCTTGCTTCCTTACAGGTATTACTCAGTAACCTTACAGGTTACCTTTCTATTGTACCTATGTTACAGGATCAATCCAAAAGAGAAGGTGTGGACAAGATTTCAAGATCTTCGGTACAAGAGATCCCAGGTCAACCTCATGTGGACACTGTTCCCTGTCCGACACGTTCCACTACTATTGAAGAAACCGGAGCAGACTCTGAAGAAACCAGAGCAGGCAACGACTCCCGTGCTGTCAGGATGTGAAGGCCCAACACGCTCGTCACAGGTCCAATGTGGAGCCGCTAGAGAGAGGGGTACTTAAGCTAGAGAGCGTGAGAAGAGAGGACATGGAATTCATAATCGCATAAATGAATTATGTTTTATCATTCCTCCTTACTCCTACCTCCCGTGCTAGTTCTGAACCTGGAACTTATTGGTCTACCTGAATAAGTCATTTGTGGTCGGCATTGCTTTGTTTTTTTTGTGAACCAGATCGTGCGTTGGTACCCTTCTTCTGAATAAGTTTGTTAGTTGTTACGTCGGTGATATGTGAACAACAAACCACATTTTATTATTTGTATATGCTTGCAACAGTAACGTCAGACCACAACTACAAATACTGCAGCACTACATATATGCATCTTCATTCAGAAATGTGGCAAGAAGCTAAGCCACAGCAACCAAACAAGAGACATCGTACGTCCAATATTTGCATGAGCGGACGTCCAATATTAGTCCCAATATTATTACATTTTGTTACAAAAAGTAATTCACGGAAAATTTAAATAATAAGTAAATGTAGCCAGAAAATTCGTAAATTCACATAACAACATATTCATGGTCCATAAGCATACCATAAAAATTTCAAGCGATTTCAATAAAGTGAGACTACATATGCATCACAAATGCATCTCTCACAAAGTCACATGAACTAGTGTGCGAACCACTCCGGCAAACCAGGCAAGCATGATTTTTTTTTTTTTTTGAGTGATCGTACATGAGTCTTTCCCCTATAACCACTCGGGCAAACCAGGTAAGCATGCATACAGCTTGTTTGGTTAATCTATGACAATCTTACAAAACAATGCCATTAATCACATCTCCTTTCCATGTATCCAGCACAAGAACAGACAGGATCCATACATATTCACCACGAGATCATCAGAAATTGTAGAAAAACTAATTTGAGTCATATAAACTACTGCACAAAAACTCATTTCATTTCTCTTGTTGTCCAGCACAAGTACTATCACAAACAAGCTACCAGATCTACAAGAACATTGTTGCCTAGCAGAAGTAACAACTCTGCTACAGATAAGTTCACTTGTGTAGTGTTTGAGGCTGTTTTGTCCCGAAAGAAAAAGTAGGATCTCTTCAAAGACCAAAGTTACACGGTGTTAGAAACTCCATTTCAGTGTCATCCCAGATGCTAGAATGGATCTAGGATCCCACAGCTCGCCATCATCATTCTGCCATAAGAATATACAAACATCAGTCCCTTGGATCAAAAATCACATGAATTTGATTTTGATAAGAATGGGCAACTATTGGCATCATTCACATAATTACATAGTTCCTGTTAAAAAGGAATGGAAAAACATAACACACTCAATTTTGTGACCGTCAGCACATTTGAACCCCAGCAATTAGAAATTACCTACCTGCAACCAAACTGAATTAAGAGGAAGTAAACATCACAACACTAGCTCAATTCAATGATCCTAAATACTCCCTCCATTCCAAATTACCAGTCATTTTGGCTTTTTAGATGTATCTACACCATCCCAGAGCAGGCAAAGAAGGCCTAACCAAATCTCAGATGTGATTGATAACAGTTCCATTCAGAACGTACATTACAAACTGTGTTGAGGAGATGAACAATTGGAATTTCTTAGAGGGTGGTAAATGCCATGAACGAAAGAAACAACTGAATGTAAGATGGTCCTCTGTAAAATATAAAAATCCCCTGTCTGCTAAGAACTGAAATTTGAATCCAATAGTTCAGAGACACTAGGCAACCTGTTGTAACACTATGCTAGTTTAAATATGCTATATTTCAGATCATGGTTAACCCAAGTCCCCAGCTCAGTTCCTAAGCACCCAACTGCAAATCAGAGTGTAACTAAAAATGTCATCCAGACTTTTAGGCCAACGACGTGAGGTGGGGATATTTTTTAAGCGCCAGGCAGGGATAAAAACATACTACTAGTAGAACAACACGAGGGAAGCTAGGAGGGTAGGACTTCTCCACAAGCTTGGCCTAATGGTACCCCCATGTAATATTTAATGAGACTGATTGCAGGTAACCTGCAAATATCTTGCAAACATTTAAATTTTTGATAGGAATTTAGAACATCATTTGATGAAGACACAGGAACCCAATCCAAAATTCTTCTGGAATTAATATAGCATGGTGGCAGAGGTGGGGAGATCACATTCAATTCATAAATATATATAACCTTGGTGTTATAATCACAGAAATACTGACAGGAAACTATGAGTTCTCCTTCCAGATAGATGCACTCAAACACATGCACAGAAAGATCCATGAAATTGATACGTTTTCACGATTCTACCTATTGACCAAAAGATGGAACATGAATCTGGTGATTAGCACTAGATGTAGATGGAGAGCAGGCAAAAGGCAGAGATATCATACCTGACGACGAGCAGCAGCACGCGCACCCCCTCCCTCCTCCGTGACAAGAACAAGTGCACAAGCCACTTGCAGATCAGATTTCACCCCCGCTGTTTCAGTTCGTCGACCCCGAGTACTCACAGCCAGGCTGCGTAGGGGGGCCGTCGGCAGGGGAAAACCTGCCGCCCTAACCCTCTCTCTCACGGGACAAGGCAAACCGCTGCCACGCCATCGCGGCGGCTTCGAACGCGGCGGCGTTCCACAGAAGCCCCGAGGTGGCCGGCAATGGGGGTGGAGAAGGATTGGAGGGGGAGCTGGGCGGAGGGTTTGTGGAACGACGGCGATGGGAAGGGCGAGGCCGGTAATGCGGGAGGGCGGCGAGGGAACCGCACGGGGGGAGACAGGGGAGTTCGTGGCTACAATTGAGAAGCTGTGATTAGAAGCTGTGATTAGGAAAGTACTAATCTACCCTTAATTACGAGAATTAGGTGGAGGAACCGCGAAATTCAATTCAACGGGAGGAACCACCGGTTCCTCCGAGCACCGTAAAAATTCTCTAAATATATATAGGCATTGATGATAACGGACTGGAATCATCATGCTCTACTATCTAGTGCTGGCATTTTCTGATGTCCGCTTCAATCCAGTGCTCTTGTCAAGGAAGCCCAAGTCAGGGCCACCTGAACATAAACCTTGTCATACAAGCGATCAAAAAACAAGAAGCATACAATTCTCCACTTAAGGTTCAGTAACAAGATGAGGTAGATAGTCGACAGGCCCGTCGCCCATCCTATGCCCAGCCCAAGGTACATGAACAATGCATCTTGATCCTCATCCTCGGCACCTGGTGGTGGTGGCTTTGTTTCTGAACAATTCTTGAGAGAGGTGGACCGCAAAGACCGGGTTCCCAATGTATATGGATGCCTGGTTATCAAGTACCTGTAGCTGATTCCCAGAATGTATTGGCCCCGACAAATTGTTGTAGGACAAATTCAAGTGGCTCAGTGAGTTTAGAGATGATATGCTATTGGGGATTTCTCCAGAAATCACATTATGTGATAGATCCAAAGATTCCAGTGACTGTAAGGCACTGATATTCATTGGGATTGTCCCACTTAGATCATTCCAAGAAAGGTTTAAACTTTTCATTGCAGTGAGTGCACTAATTTCTTCAGGAATATGCCCTGTTAAGCTGTTGCAAGATAGGTCAAAATTAACCATAAACCTGATTCCAGTTGTAAATTCAAGTTGCTGCCCTTTAGTGACAACCGATAAACTATCATTGTAGAACATGTCCATATAACTGAAATCAGGACCATACATGGTCTCAATGTTGTATGGGTCATCAAGTGAAAAAATGAAGATTCCATATCTTGAGGTCCAAAGTGACCATCCATAGTAGACGACATCTGAAAGTGGACCATTGTCAGCAGGCATGTGGGACATTGCCTCCAAATTCACAAGTGACCCGGGGATCAGCCCTGAGAAGTTGTTAGAAGCTAGGTCCAAATACTGAAGATCTTTCATCTTGCTAAGCTCGGGAGGGATGTCACCAGTGAACATATTTGAACGTAACCTCAGAAACGCTAAGGACGACAATTTCTCTCCTATCCATGTCGGCAAGCTCCCCGAAAACTGATTGAATGCGAGATCAAGGAATACTAGGCCCTGGCAGTTTTGGAGAAAAAGAGGGAATGGTCCTGAAAGATTGTTGCCATTTAAGTTCAGCATAAAGATATTTGAAATCATCGGCAAGCTTGGGTTAAAATTTGAAGACCCAATACTGGTAGATGTGTTCCCCTTTTCTGAACTGTCCCAGCAATTAGAAATGGTCCTTGAAGTAGATTTCCTGATAGATCTACAAACTGCAAGTACTTTAATTTGCAAAAGGAATTTGGAATTGTACCAGACAGTGAATTTTTGAAGAGAACAAGTGATTTTAATATTGGTGCTCCAAAATCAAATGGCAGTGGCCCTGATATATTGTTTCTTGATAGGTCAAGATATGTCAAATTTCTTGAGAACTTTGGCAGACCACCTTCAAAAAGATTCATACTGAAATCCATTGCTCTTGATTCCATTTTTCCAAACTTCAGTGCGGGTAGCGTGCCTCTAATCTGGTTCCTTGACAGAATCAAGTATTTTGTTTTTGAAAATGTGGACCAGAACCAATCAGGTATGGAATCAGCTATGCTTGTATTTGAAATATCTAGGATCATCATCCCACTTTGTGATTTGAGCCAATATGGGAACTTTGGCCCTAGCTTACAAGACCTTAAACTAGCCATATATAGTTTGAAAGGTGGAACCCAATGCTGCTCAACTACCATTGTCAAGGAGTTATAGGATAACCCTAGAGCCTTCAGACGAGCAAGTTTTGCCAAATGGGATTGGGTAATTATGCCATCTAGGTTGTTGGAATCGAGCTCTAGTTTCGTTAGGTTTGTTTGCTCTCCTATCCAAAGTGGTATATTCCCAGAGATCCTGTTATCGCTGAGATAGAGAGTATGAAGATCCCTGAAATAGCCTTTCTAAGAAGGCAAGCTACCAGTCAAATTGTTCGTATATAATTGTAAATTGTGCAAGCTATGCCGAGGCAATCTCTCTAAAAATTCTTGAATGTCACCATTGATGTTATTCTCGGCAAGATACGACGACTCCAAGGTATGCAGTGCCTTGAATGTTATTGGGACCCCTGTGAGGTCGTTAATGTTGAGATACAATACTGTGAGGGATGTTGAGTTCCGAGAACCTCAGGGAGGGAACCTTGCAGCCCGCAACCTACTAGAAATATAGTTTCAAGACTGGGAAGAGCCCAGAAGGGCCAAAAGAAATGTTTGACTGAAACAGGTGAGTTGAAGGGGTTACCACTGAGGTACGCTGCCTCTAGTGATGTGAGGTTGATATGTAGTGGTGGAGGAATAGTGTTTCTTAAGCTACAACCAGAAAGACTCAGGTAGACCAGGGATGGAAGCATGTTAAGAGAGTGAGTCCAGTCGACGGCAGTGCTGAGGTTCACCCCGGCCAACTCAAGATACATTAGTTTTGACAGACGTGCTAGCCATGCAAGATCAGAGTAAACTTTTGGACCTCCCAGACTGATTACATCGAGACGAAGCAACTCAGAGAGGTTACCAAGATGGGGTGGTATCTGCCCACTGAAATTGGCAAAGGAGAGGGACAGATACTGCATGTGTTTGAAACTACCAATGAACTCCGGGATTGGGGCGCCACCGAAATCATTCCCTTGAAGGCTCATGAACTTCAAATGCCGTAGTCCAAGCAAGGAGGAGCTTATCATACCTCCAAGTCCTACGTAGCTGAGCCAAAGCTCCACAACGTGGCCATTTCGCTTGCTGCACCTGATGCCCGTCCATGCACAGCAGTCATCGCCTTGCCAGGATGACAGGTAGCTGTCAGGATCAGTGAGGCCCTTCTTGAAGTCAAGAAGAGCATCTCGCTCGCTCGGGATGCAGGGATTGCTTGGTGAAGGTGCAGGTTGTTGGGTTGGGGTGGTGGTAGTTGAGCTTTGTAGGGACGATACAAGGCGCGATATTATTGTTATGATGATCACTCTGAACACAAGTGTTTGCTTGGCCATGTCGCCAGTTTCTTTGGGTTTCCTGTAGCCAGGGAGTGTGCATGCAGACAGGCCCTTATAACCTTATTTATATGCCATACGGCCGGGCGGCACCAATTCAAGAGTCAAGTCAGATCCATCATCGATCCTCAGCATATCTGGGAACTATATGTGTATATATATATATACAGATTCACAGAAATTTCTTGCCACTCGAACCCACAGGCCACAGCTGCCAGCGCCAGCATTGGTCTCACACGCGTTACGCACCACAAATATTGCCATGGACATACGGATACCTCAACAATTCTTGAGCTACAAGCCAACGGTGACTGAATTGATGGTGATTGATCATCGATCGACCGGCCGTGCACGTTGGGGTCTTCTTGCCGTGAATTCGCCTAAGTAATTACCTGCCGTGTTGTGCCTGTAATGCCCAGAATTCGATTGATACATGCAGTACTATAAGTGCGCGTAACTGCATGCATCGATGTGATTTATTTACAGTTGATTCCACTGACATGAAACGTGTCTAGTTCAAAGAAGTCGTACTGACTGGAATTTTGCATGGAATTCTTGGCGATCGAGACAACAGACCTCTAAAAGACCACAAGGAATATGTGGTGATCATTCTACAACTCAAAAGTCCAGGTACACAGTCGCAACAGTCAGATTTTCTTGTGACACATCTTGATGACTCAGATTCTTCAGTACACAAATCTCGTTCGGTCTTTTCAGAGTGAGAAATTTAGATATTTGACCTGTCATTCGCGCGCCCCTCACAATATAACCCGGAATTCGTCGGCCTTTGGAAATATGACCCGGCTTGCGAATTCTTTCGAAATCTGACCTTTTTCGGGGGGTTTTGGGATTTTTAAAATTCTAGAATTTCTCTTGCACTGTTTGGCACATGGGAAAAGACGTCTTTGCCCCTCCCTAATTCTGGAATTTTAGAAATCCGGAAAACCCAAAAAGGTCATATTTCAAAACAATTCGCACGATCTGGGTCATATTTTCAAAGGGTGACGAATTCCGGGTTATATTGTGAGGGGCGCGCGAATGACGGGTCAAATATCTAAATTTCGAGGTGCTCATAGAAACTGGGATGTTTGTGCATCATGCCATGATATGTGAGTGTGTGAGAATCTACCTCGATCTGCATGTATACTTATTCACAGTAAATAGATTTCGTGCACACACAAAATGAAACAAGATTCGATATATGTGTGGCCTTGACGCGGCCGCGGACTTCCACTAGGGATTCAGATAGCCAGCAAAGAGTGCACTCACGACTTGCGGAAGTTGGTGGAAATTTTGAGCAATTCTATGAATACTAATTCTAGGGAGGCCGGGTCGTCACATGGAACGTGCAAAGAGGATTGATCCCAAGAATCCACATCCTTGGGGGACATTATTGATGGAGGGACGTACATTAATTCCAGCTCTGCATATACCTCAACTCGTCAAGAATAAAAGATAAAAATCAAGGGCTACTCAAGTGAAGTCGTGCCCCGAAAAAACAAGAATAGGTGAATTCTTATTTGTTGGTTGCATTACACCATCGGTTCATCCTTCTTTTTCTTTCATGATCCTGCCTGCATATTTCATTAAGAGGGAGAGAATTAATGACATAGCGGATGGTGTCTTTGGCCCCTTACGCCCACGTCGCCCACGCGCTCGGTCGGAAAGCACCCCTCGTCAGCCGCCGCCCCAAACTCCACCGCTCCCACCCCTCGCCGCTGCCAGAGGGCGCTGTCGGGAAGCCCACGAAGGTCCCTAAACGACGGTGGCGGCGGGCGAGGCATCTTCACCCAACTGTGGGAAGCGGGCTCCATAAAGGGAAGAGGGCTCGGTGTCCGGTGCTCATCTCCCCCATCTCGGCAAGCTCCGGGGAGGGGCTTGGCAGATCCAGCCTCCCTAGGCCTGGATCCACATCTTCCACCATCGGATCCGCGTTGTCCCCTCCTCCTCACCCTCCCTTGGACTGGATCCCACATCCCCCAAGCATAGAGGCGGTGAAGGCTGGTTCTGGCAGGCTAAGGTCTGGCGGCGGTGGGCTTCGATTCTCCTTCGACGGGCTTCGGTTCGCCTTAAAATCGACGGGTGTCCCACCTCCTCTTCCCCATTGTCTTCAGATCATAGGTTCCATAGCTTTGTGCCACTACCCAACATAGCCCCGTGCCGGTGCTCGCACCCTTGGCCTTGCTGCGATGCTCCCATGTGGAGGAGCCCCGGCAGTGCAACACTAGGCCCCTAGGTGCTAGCGCGGTGGCGGACCTCCCTCCCCAGTATGGAGCGCCACGACCCACCGTGGTTGCGTCACCAAGACCTCGCTACTCCAACATCCTCTCCAGATCTGTTGTCCCCGTACGTGTGGCGGCGACTGACAACATCGTGCATCCTCATCGTCGAGTGCTCCTTGGGACTAGATTTGCTATCCTTGTGTGTTGGTGAATAGTGTCCCTCCGTCCTGGTGCGGGGGCATTTCATCCTTGACTGTATTGATCGGGCCGGCCATGGAGGCACAATTACAAAAGTTTCTTCGGACGCCTTCAAGAAAAGGATCCTTGTTGCTGGCCCAGACCCCGATCCAGTCACCTGTTTTCCCCGTGTGGTGGCAACCAACAGCCTCGTGCATCCTCATTGTCGAGTGCTTCTTGGGACTAGATCTGCTATCCCCGTGTGGTGGTGACTAGTGTCCCTCCTTCATCCTAGTGCAGGGCCTTTCATCCTCGTGTGACTGGATTGGGGTCTGGGCCAGCAACAAAAGATCTTTTTCTTGAAGGTGTCACTAAAAAACCTTTTGTAAAGTGTGCCTCCATGGTCAGCCCCGATCAATACAGTTACTCCGTACATGGCTTAGGCGAAAGTCTTGCCAAACTTCTTGGTTGACGATGGTTATGTTTTGGCGTCATTCACCTCCCTGTAGGCATCGTTGAAGAGATCGTGTGATTTGGTGTCGTAGTATATGCACCTTGTTTCTTCTCTTTTGCTCTTGTGGTGGGCGTATGTTGTTTTTTCTTCTCAAACCTTTGTAAATCTGTCGTTTTGGACCTTTTTTTTGAATATATATTCAGGTGGGGAGCAATCTCCGTTAACATTTTTTTCTAAAAAAATCAATAACATATCTACAAGTGAACCCTCATATCCAGATTTCAGGATGCACGACCATGCCATCAGTAATCACCAATGGCGGAGGGCTCGGTAGGGAAAGGTATGGCGGGGGCCATACCTAGATTCCCCGTAAATCTCCTGCCCTCAATAGTCGTCCAGTCACCACTTCTGATAATTAACCTACCACGCTATTGAATGGTGACAGATAAAACATAACTGGTGCATTTTGCGAACTTGTATCTCGGGCTTTTGCCCATTGGGCTGCCGTCAGTGTGCATATGGGTTGTGTCACACGTATAGGCAGGCATGCAGCATAATTCATCTGCCAAACCGACACGTCGCGCGTGTATATAGGCGGCATATTTGTTTGGCCTAAGTACCTGAAATGTCCTTTTTTTTTAGATAATGGATAATACAATCCGGCCTCTACAACCTGAAATGTTCTTGAAGGCACTCTTTTTGTTAACTTAGCAAAAAAATTATAAATCATATATTTTTTTAATTTTATATTGACAACAATTATTAAATCTTGGTCACCAACTATCTTTGATTTTTATTTAGTGTTTTCGAATGACAACCCAAAATGAATATTTTGGGGTGTCATAGTCACCAACTATCTACTTTCTTTTTGTTGGTTAATCACCAAATCTGATTTAATAATTCGTGTACCAGTGAAATATTGAATTAAGTAAACATTGATCCAAAACTAAAGATGAACCAGCGTAAAACTATAAATCATTTTTTAAATATCTATATTATCGATTTTGCCATACCTCAAATTTTTCGGTCCTCCGCCACTGGCCACCGCAGCAACTGCATGCCAAAAATGACCGTCCTGCAGGAGCCCGCAGCCAAGTTAGTCGCCTGAATTTCTCTGCCAGGCTTTGCAGGAGAAAGAAAGGAGGATTGCGGACGCCCGCCACAGCCTGCGCTTCTTGGTACAACAGCTCGAATCTGAAATGTTGGTCACCATTTGAAGCCGCCATCAGCAGTGAGCAGCGACGACAAATAAGGAACCAGCCATTCCTAGGGAGTCCTAACGAAGCTGTCTCATCGTGTCCACTCGTCTGTATCCCTATCCAGTCCAGATTACAAGCCACCAAGCTGGTAGTAGATGATCACCTGGTATAAAGCAAATTAGCAAGAAAAAAGTAACACAGGAAAGAACCCTCAACTCCAGAACCCTAAAAGACTCAACCTATGGGAAAAAGGACATTACACAATGGCTGCCTACAGATAAGACATAACCATGGCATCAAAAGGAAACAAGCATAAGCATGACGGCAAAGCATCCTCCTGAGAAAGGGACATCGTCGACGGCACCACCGCCCACCTCGGAGCAACCACAACGACTAAAGTGACTTCAATGGCAAAGCAACCACCAAGTGACCTCGACGGCAAAAGCATCCTCCCCGAGAAGGGACCTCGATGGCACAACCGGCCCTCGGAAGCAACCACAACGGCGAAGCAACTTCAATGGCAAAGCATCCACCAAGTGACCTCGATGGCAAAGCATCCTCCCGAGAAGGGACCTCGACGGCACAACCGGCCCCCTCGAAGCACCACAACAACAAAGCGACTTCAATGGCAAAGCATCCACCAAATGACTTCGACGACAAAGCATCCGTGAGGGGTAGTGAAGCATCCTCTAGAGAGGAGACCAATCATGATAACAACGACAAAGTATCTTCCATAAAACAATAGGATAAAGTATCCGCTAGAGAGGGAGACTTCTGCGTCGATGGTTGACCCGGGCATGGAGTCACCGGAGAGAATGGGCGTGACAGCCATGGTGGCGTGCAGCAACATGGTGCACTGGCCTATCAAAGTGTCGGAAGATTTTGCTCGGCAGTATTATGTCAACGTAATCGCGATGATAGAATCAGATGGCGACACACGGGACAAGGATTTATACTGGTTCAAGGCACGGCGTGTGCTAAACCCTACTCTAGGGAGCAGTTCTTGTTTGTATTCGTATGCTTGGTTATAAGGGTTGTTGCTCCTTGCTACATAGTAAGATTGGAATGAGAGAGTTGGGATCGACCACTCCAGCCCTCGTGGGCCTCCTCCTCGATGGCTCCTTGGCTAATAGTTTGATATGGTCAGATATAAGGCGGTGTAGGTACCCCCTGGCCCATATATCCGACACGAAGAGGCGGGGATCAAGGTGCATCTGCAATGAAACCAAAACAGCTCCTGCAATGTACGGCGTGGCGTGCAGGCACTACCGGATTCCACGACTTTGCCGAAGTGCCTAGCCCGAATACACTGTCATTTGTGTTTAGATTTCCTATTAGTTCCAGGCGGTCAAAGTCTAATCCAAGGACAAGTACATCCAAATCCGAGAACAAGAGCCTACCCTGCCTCGCTCAAGAGGAGGCGAGTATAGAGGTGGACGTTGGGGCCACGACAGTCACCAGTGGTTTGGAGGTGGATGCTGAGGCCGAGTACGCAGCCACCAGTAGGGGAGGGGCTAGAGAGGCTCTGAATGCCAAAAAAAAAAAAAAAGATTTGCTTCAAGTGAAGAGCTACAACTGATGATTGTTTTCAAGTGAAGAATAACAGTAATGAATGTGAAAAAAGTAATTTCACAGTCAATGTGTAATACTCACACAGCTGTCCACAGACCAGGGCAGCCCATACAACAGTGATGAATGTAAATCAAGCCAAGTCTTTTGAATCTGGAGCAAGGCCATGGACGCTGACTCGTTAGAAGCCTTGAGTGGCCACCGGTTGTCGCCGCGGGTCGCCGAAGAGGAGCTCTGAACAGACAAGGCGCCGATAGCATGACCAGTGACCGTGAACTCAGGCACTGTCCTATACATCTGCGGCGTGAGCTCGGGAAGCCTGGCATCCTCCGACTGCAAAACGTGCATTGCCTGCTCGATGGACGGCCTTTCGCTCTGGTCAGGGTGGGCACACCATAGCCCAACGACGAGCACCCTCTCCATGCATCTGTCATCGACCTCGTTCCCGGCCCTCAGCCGCTCGTCCGCTGCGTCGAGGATCGCGTTCCGGCCATACAGGCCCCACATCCACTTGACCAGGACAAAGTGCGTGCCGCCTTCCAGCAGGATGACGGGGCACCGGCCGGAGACGATCTCGAGGAGGACGATGCCAAAGCTGTAGACGTCGGAGTAGGTGCTTGGGTGGGCTGTGTTGACGAACTCCGGGTCAATGTATCCCGCAGTGCCCATCACGGCCTTGGTGGTGTGCCACCGTGTACCGTGATCGCCGAGCCGGGCCAGGCCAAAGTCACCGAGCCTGGTGCTGAGGGACTCATCCAGCATGATGTTGCTTGGCTTGATGTCGCCGTGCACCACGCACTGCTCCCACTCCTGATGGAGATACCGCAGTGCGGATCCCAAGCTGAGGATGATCTTGTACCTATGGGTATATGCACCTTAAAAAAATAAGTGCTTGGTAAAACTAAAAAGAGATCGATAAAGCTAGACTAGATATTCTCACAACAATCACAATAATCACAATCATCAGAAAGATGTCGTTTACCTGTCCGGCCACGTCAAAAAGCTCTCGCTGTCGCTGCTGTGGAGACGCCTGTCGAGGCTTCCTTGGGCCACCAGCTCGTAGACAAGCAGGAGGCCATGGCGGCTGTCGCACCAGCCCAGCAGCTGCACGAGGTTGCGATGCTTGAGACGGCTGATGATCCTCACCTCCGCCTCAAACTCCTTTCTCCCCTGCGCCGACGACTCCGATGATAACAACTTGATGGCCACTGGGCGCTCTTCGCCGGCAACGGCGAGCTTACCCCTGTAGACGCTTCCGAAGCCACCACGACCGAGCTTGTCATCCTCAGCGAAGTTATTGGTGGCGGCGGCTAGCTCTCGGTATGCGTATCGCCTGGGGCCGCTGGCAGCCACTCCTCTCTCGAGCTTGGCCCTGCTGTCGTCGTCGCTGCTTCCATTTGGTGGTATTCCTCTTCCTCCCGACGATCTTCTCCTTTTGCGTTTCTGCTGCCATACTAGAAAGACCAGCACGGCAGCACACGCCAAGAGAAACAGCAGAGACGCTAGCACGGAGATTATCAGTGTTGTTCCTTTAAATCTCTCCTTGGGATTCTGGACGGTGTCAGGTGTGAGAGCCGGCAGCGGCGCCATTGCTGGTGGTTCTTGCAGGGTGGATGTGAATGACCATGCGTGCAGCTCGGCGTAGCTGCCAGTCGCCGATGAGAAGCCCACGGCGACCAACAGTAAAATTCCACCATTCATATTGATGACTCTATATGCACACCAACACCACTTTCAAAGAAAAAAAAAGGAAATTAATCTCAAATTAGATGCCCCAAATGAACTTTGAAAAACTGATCGAGCAAAATGTTTCAAGTATACCTTTTGTGGCCTGCGACTATATCAGAGCTAGGGAGCCACTGACTGACAAGCTAGGTTGCCAAGGCACCGTGTTCGAGCCAGTCGACGAAGATGAAGGACTGAAGCTGCTGAGCTGAGGCACTAACCATATGCGAGATGTGGGTGATGAGTCAAGGTCCATCTATTGGTTGAGAGTTGTGGCAGATGTGGATTCAAAATCTATCTCATTCTTTGAAAGTCACAGAGCGGCCGAGCTTTGTACTCCATCTGTCCTAAACTAATCAGCTCCAAGAATCATTCTAAGTCAGGCTGTTGTTGAGTTTCATCAACTTTATGATTTATTAATTGAGGTAGTGTATAATTTTCCTGAGACCATGCCCTGTTGTCCAAACATTTGTGATTAGTTAGCTTTTATTTCTTTTGGCCCTCCCCAGCGGTCTGCTGGGTGTTGGGATTGGCGCTCCTCACGCTTAGGCTGTAAACTCCATTCTTGCTTATTAACATAGCGGGTTAACGGGTGTTTAAAAAAATCCTGAGACCACCATACACAAACTCTGTATTAATGGGGGCCGAGAGTAGCGGACTTAACAATGCTAATGAAGTCTTGACCCAATCATTGTATTAGGTGGTGTTCTTGGGACAGATGCGTGTATCTCACCAAACAAATGAATCAGGGAAATTCTACAGGGAGAGGGGGTGCACGGGGAAGTGCCGAAATGGGCACGGCCGGCCTGCTTGCGGCTTGGGCTTTTGCCAATTCCACGGACCAGGTCGAAAAGCGTGAAGAAAAAACAAATTCTTTTTCCACGGATTCAGGGCGCATATTCGGAATCATTCCACATGGACCAGTTGTCACCGCACTTAACTAACAACAATCACCATCTCCAGCACAGTATAAACTAATAATAAACTAGTAATAAGTACAGTAATATAAATGAAGTCAAGGAATCAAACAAACATGGATGAATTTTTTGAGATACTACTAGCCCTGCTCATTTTGCTTATAAAGATACTAGTTCACCAACCCGTGCTCTCGCACAGGTTAGAATCTTATAAGACACTAACTAATAAAATACTTCATTAATGTTCTAAAACAATAACTATATAACAGTAGTCTATATAGTCTATATTCTTCAATTATAATAATCAACCAAATATTGTTTTTGTTTTGCATCCATGTCTAAATTTTTTTCTTTACATAGCACCTCTGAATATATATTTAGTCGCAACATTTGTTTTACTATGATAGTTTTAGCTCTAGTTTAAATTTTGATGATATGAACCTAATTTTTGATTTTCCACTAAATTTTAAGCATATTAATTCCTTAGACACAACAACTATTATTATTTGCAATAGAGATTATAGTCTACCAATCTAATGGCAAAATGATATTGATATTTGTGAGAATTTTGGGTTCCATATTTTTATTTCTACATGTTTAGACTATTATTTCTTTTAACACCACATGTATTTAGTTGAAACATAAATAAACTTAAAAGTGTATAAACTTAAAATTATATCTCTTTATTTTATAGCAAAAAGTACCACAAAAATGCGTACCAAAGCTATAGAAAAAAATTGGTTACGAAAATCAAAGAAAAATGTTGTTTGCCGAGTGTCAAAAGCAAAGACACTCGGCAAATCTCTTTGCCGAGCACACATTGCACCTGGCGCTCGACAAAGGTGTCACAGTTTGCCGAGCGCCTAACGGTTATACGCTCGGCAATCTACTGTCACATACGACAGCGTCACGCGTTGCCGAGAGCGTTTCTTTACCGAGGGTCGGCCATCGGCGAAAAGTTAGCTCTGCCGAGTGGGTTTCTTCACGGCGCCTGCGCCGGCAAAGTGATCCCTTTTGCGGCGGTGAGCTTAAAACTCTCGGCAAATTTGACCTTTGCCATGCATGCGCCCGCGTTTTGGCGCTTGGTAAAGGCCGCATCACTCGGCAGCGAAGCGTCCTCCGGTAGTTCGGGTGTGCGGGCAAAGGAAAGGAGGTGGACGCTGCGTCCATGCCAGCCGCGGACGGTCTTTCATAATTTGCCTCGACAGGTACTCCCCACCAGCAGGGGAGAGGCTAGAGAGGCTCTGAATGTAAAAACAATTCACAAATGTGGTTGCCTTAAGTGAAAAACTACAACAGTACAGATGATTGTTTTTAAGTGAAGAATAACAGTAATGAATGTGAAAAAAGTAATTTTCCAGTCAACATATAATACATACAACCGCCCATAAACCAGAGGCAGCCCAACAACAGTGATGAATGTAAATCATGCCAACTCTTTTGAATCCCGGAGCAAGTCTGAGGGCGCCGACTCAGAAGACACCTTGGAATGGCCGCCGGTTGTCGTGGTAGTGGTGGAAGAGGAGCTCTGAGCGGACAAGGTGCCAATAGCACGTCCAGTGACGGCGAACTCCAACACCGCCCCTGTACATCTGCGGCGTGAGCTCCGGAAGCCTGGCATCCTCTGACTGCAAGACGTGCATGGCCTGCGCGATGGACGGGCGCTCGCTCTGGTCATGGTGGGCACACCATAGCCCAACGACGAGCACCCTCTCCATGTGTTTGGTCGAAAACCGGCGAAGACATGTATAAATAATGTAATGCAGGGAGACACGTGCACACATATTCGAGAACCACGTATTTCATTAATTCTTTCTTGAATATACAAAATACATGATCAACGAAAAAATTGCCTTCTTCCGTCTTCTGCGTCATGCTTAAGGAGAGGTCTGACTTGTAGGAAAATTGTGTAGTTCGCCGATTCCCGGGGCTGTTAGGCGCGACCGGTTAATTACATCCGCAAGACGAGCTTGCGGAAAACCTCGATTAAGCTGCGCGCTTGATGGTCGTCGATTATTTGATTGATCGTCGTGCCAGCCATATGCGATATATGGCGTGGTAAATATGGGTGGCTTTATGTCGCCGAAGCTTGGTCGTGACATCGCCAACGCCACGCCGGTAAACGGAATGTATTGATAATGAAGGGGATGACTTTCGCCTCATCGGTGCCTGGGTCATGTATGCGGCCTTCATTAACATGGACGTGTGTGAGTTGCTATCGCCGCCGTCGGTGCCCAAGCAACGATGTGTATCCGATCCCGTTAATTAGGGCGTGTCGATGGAGTAGTGACCTCGCCTCGTCGGCACTTTCGGCCATGATTTCGTCTAGCCTCGTCGGCACTAGACAGGTAGTGGACGATTGCACAGTAGTAATGTAGGAAAAACCCGCAATAGCTATGCAGGTATATATTGCTTGGATGATGCTTTCTCATGAGATTAAGTCGACAACCTCCCGGCGTCACTTGCATTACTTCGCGCGCCACAACAGACATGGTTGCAACGACTTACTCAATCTGGCCAATACGACCTTCTCGAGCGTAGGAAACAATAGGGATGAGCCAATACGACTTTCTCCACTATCATAGGAAATAACAAGGATCAGGCCAATACGACCTATCCGGCGTAGAAGAAAACGATAGAGATAAGTCAATGCGACCTTCTCCACTATCGTAGGAAGTAGTAAGGAGCAGGCCAACGCGACCTCTCAGTGTAGATGCATGTTACGTAGATTGATATAGCAGCTGTTGTATCCATGCTCATCCAGACTAATTGAATTAACACATCTAAATTAGATGCTCACTAAGAGAAGTAACAGCCGGTGTGGACGACATGATCGCAGCAGGGCGTCGGCGTGATCCGTGGAGCGGTGAGCGACAGAACAAAAGCTCGGGTCTTGCTTCTTAACGTGAAGAGCAGCAGGGCGTGCGTCGATGTGCTCGTGTCGTGCAAGATGAACAGCAGGCCGTCAATGCATGGGGACTTGCATGGCGTCGGGTAGGACTGCAAACGACTAGCAAACACCGCCATCTATTCTTGATAGATCACCCTCCTGGAGAAGCAAGGGCGCCGCTGGCTTGTGCTTCAGCGTGTATGTATATATATGTATGGCCTGAGGGTTTGATACGGCCTCCGAGCAGCACGGCCTTGCTATATATGTATATGGGTCTCCTCTTGAAGCAGCATAGCGTTATATATTTTTCTCATAACGACGAGCAGAGCAATTCTGACTCTCGCATCTTGTCTCGAGCGGCTTTGATTTTCTTCATCAACAACTCGACAACGACCTCGCGCGGCGAGGGTTCTGAGGTTGTCAAGTCGATCGGCTGAACTGGCTGGCATGATGTATATATGGTGATGCAGTTGCACGAACCAGCGAGTTGCTTGCTTGGTTTGATACTCCATCGGCGACCTGATGCTTGCTTGCTCTTTAAGATCGAATCAACGGCCTTCTCAGCATTGATGTTTTTTTTTTCACAGTGATGAGCGAGACAATCCCGACTTGCACGGTCTTGATTTTCTAACTCAGATTGACCATCGACAACTCGACAACGACCTCGCGCGGCGAGGGTTCTGACGTTGTCAAGCTGTTGGACCTCGCGCGGCGAGGGTTCTGACGATGGATGTATAGTGGATTGAAAGAGAGAGCAGCTTGATCTCTTGCCATATGATCATCGACAATTTGACAACGACCTCGCGCGGCGAGGGTTCTGACGTTGTCAAATTGATGGAGCCTCTTTTCATGATGGGTACAATAGATCGGAAAGAGCCAGCAGCTTGGACTCTTGCCGTATTATATTGATTAGATGAATACTAATGGATACTTACCAGGCAACATGACGGCCGGCACCGGAGAAGAACACGACGCTCCTGAGGCTGCGCTGCTTCAATCTAGGCTTGGCTTCTCGGCGTGCAGCAGGCTTGGCGTAGACGCGTATGCTCGATGTGTATGCGTGAGAACCTCAGGGCCTCCGGCGTCGATGCGTGAGAACCGGCGACTTCGACTCAGCTCATCGACGACTTGATGTGCAGCAGCTTATATGTGTATATGCCTAACTAACCGGCGCTGCATGTATATGGCCTTTGCATGGATGCACGCTCGACATCTGGAACCGAAGGGCCCCTCTTGTTGGGCAGGGTGCCTGTTTATATAGGGACGGAACATAGAGCCGGCATCAACTCCTTAGCCAAGAAAAGGATATACGCAGACGTATCTCCTCAAGTATCTTTGAAACCCATTAACAAACCAGGCCACGTACGTACATATCTGTATTTCAAGTGTTTGGCTTGCGTACGTGCCGAACCAATTGTTTAATATTTCCATCCAGCTAACTAACTAGCCGGGCAAATGTTGTGTATATATATATATATATATATAAACACACGTATATAGATCAAAGCACCATGACGTGCATTTGCCCTCGTCAAGAGAACTTCAAACTGGTAGAAATATTTGAGAGATGGGGCCCATGTGTCACAGGCTCAGCCATGCATGGCAAATCTCGTACGCTTGTAAACGAGTCAATAAGTAGTATGAACCGGAGAAATATATTCTCGTATAAAGCTTGCCTCACATGATTATTTTATAAAAAATGATCAAAATAATCATCAAACAAATGCCACCCGCCGAGTTAAGTTTATGCGCGAAGTGACAGAGACTTGACTCGGGAAATATAACTTTGATGAGCCTGGCCGCATGGTCGTAACCTGGCTCTTCATTTGTCCTATACTTGCGCATGTCTTGGCAAGCTTGGAGAGCCCAAGCATAGATTTCGGCTCATGCTTTTGTTACAGGCAAGATGTATGGAACTGCATCGCACAAACCCAGGTTACAGTTCAAACATCATGGTCGTGGCCTCGTGGGGACTGTGACTGGGCGTGGCGAAAATCCGTGCCATCCCTAAAAAAGTAGCAATGGACGAGATGGGTAAGGCTTGTATCATATCCCCTCTTGTGTTGTAATAGGACATGGCGAAAATCATGCCGTCACCTAAAAAAAATAACACATGGCGAAAATCATGCCATATACGAGAAAAAAAAATCCTTGGGTTCCACTCTGACCAAATATATTGGTGCCAACAAATGGAGTGTAGTATCCATGGAGAAATTTATCAAGATGATGCGACCGTTTTACAGCAACAGTGCCAGCCATCAATCTTAAAGGGTTTCACAGTTCCACTTCGCCGCGTTGGTTTGCTTCACTGCTCCCAAATTTATATACACCCGAAAGCTCATAGATGCTTTATGGCAACCCGATTTTAGGGACGGACTGCAAATAACGTATTATATGTGTGGGAAGAACACCTTTGAAGATAAAGGATCCCAAAATGTGTCGGATAAAAAAGATGCCAGCCTCTTATCAATAAAGAGACATGGGATTTTTGTGGCGAAAATCCATGCCAATGGAATAGAGATAGGGAATGTAGTAGAGTAACACATCTTCATTCTGGCAACAAAAAGTTGGGCGCCACGCCACAACCGAAAAGGTTTTCATCATTTTTGTTTGTGACAGACTAGTCGCTACAAGAGCTTATACTGTCATCAATCTTCAATTTTGTGAGCCGCTCATTGCCTCTCAATCCCTTAAGAGCATAGAACTGCCACTAGTTTAGCCAAATAATGGCGAAAGAACATGCCACCAGAACTCCACATGATGTTCTTATACACTTCATTTGATACCTTTTCTTTATTGCATCACCAGGCTAGCTTGCTGGATCGAGATGAATAAAATTGTTATCAACTCATAAAAAAAATGGAAATTTAGTTGCACTCCAGATCAAGGGTATCAAACCTAAGTGATCATTCGTTGCAATGATGTCCAACTAGTAGAGTCAAAATGATTCATGCTTGCGGGTATGCCAATAGTGGCGCATTTCACTGCTCCAGAACAGCTATTGATATCCGTCCGAATCCTCATAGACGTACCAAAGGTAATGGCCATGTATCTGAATAATTTATTTGATGAAGGTCTTGCACACCCTTCACTGAATTGCACGAGCAGTAACATGGGATGCTCATCTTGCTGAATTTTACCAAAGAGCCACCCAATTTTGTGGGGTAGAGATAATTCTTGTTCTTCTCAATGAAAACTTGAGAGCAACAACACTGATTAAGAAAATATATGCTTCCGATGGTGGAGCAGCCACAGAGGTATGTTACTCATAAGATGGTCATATTCCAACACAACCAACACGTGTGGTATAGTTCCCTCGTGGTAATAGTGTAAAAAGGTCAACACTTCATTAGGACCTCTTGGGGTTAGTGGAAATCTTTCTGAGCCTCCCTTTAGTCATGTGCTTCATGCCTCCTACCTTTTGTCCAGCAAGGAATGTAGGATACGGCTAGAATTTCATGGTTGGTTTGGGGAAAATGGCTAAGACAATTTTTTGCCATCACTCTTGCCGAGGATGATGTATAGCTACCCGTCCTCCTTCAATTTGCTTTGGTTGAAAACTTGATTTCATTTGACTATTGAGAGCTTCGAGACAGTTGACTATGCCTCCTTTTTCTTTCTCTCTTTTGTTTTTCTTCAGCCCTTTGGACTTGTTTCTTGAAACTTGTCTTCAAAGAATTTGGAGGGTAGCTATCCATCTTTGCATAGCTAAGTAGTCCTCGCAGGCTATAATATTTTTTAGTCCCTTGTTGTCACCTCATGAGGGTGGCATGTGGCTGCACACATAACTTAGACTTGTGTCAAGTTAGGTAGCCCTTTCATGCTCTTTTCGCTATAGTCTCCCTCGAGGCTTGGCATTCCTTTTTAAACTGGACAAAATGTAGAAGGCACGATAAACCCACGACTGTCAGGGTCAGTGCAGATTGAATTCCACCACCCGCTTTCATCCCTTGTCGGTGTAAACCATGTGCTTTGTGTTGAGGTTACTTCACCACAATGTAGGTTGGTCGGGAAATTTTCATCCTAGAGCAAACACGCCTAGTGACAGTCCACCATTGGCACAACATATATATCATGGAGAGTATTGATTAGTTAGGAAATATATTCGTCGAAATCCTCCACCACGCGACATGTGATAGACTCTTTGGTGACCTTGATGAAGCGAGTATATTTCTTCTTTTGATCAAGTGGGGTTAACTATATTGCAGATGTTGCACTCCAACCGGCTAGAATTTCTTTTTTGAATGGATAGGTGAACCTTGCTACGAACAACTTAGCAAGTATCCCAGTTTGCATAGCCACAACTGTATTGACGTACAGAGGGTGATGGAGAGAAAATTGTTGCACCATTGGCACGTGAATATGATCACTTATTTCTGGATAAAAATCTGCCACCTGAGTAACAGGGGCATGGCCTTCCTGAATTTCGTCTTCAGGGTATAATTGTACAGTGTTGCAGGCAAACAAGTGCATAAAGTTGCCCACTTAAGTGTATGAGTAGTATCTCCATGAGGATCAGTAAGGATACCTGGGTTAATAAACCAAGAAAAGGTGCTCATTTATATAAAATAAAGCATGGTGCCAACCCTTCTCATAGGGGCACTTGCATATTGTAGATACGGTGATGTTGACTTCATCTTGAATCTTTGGGTCGCCATTTATGGGCAGGCAACCGAGCTTGACTTGAATGATATAATCATAAAATAGACATGGAAGGGGTTCCCCGATGCCACCGTCCTTAGATCGTTTTGGGACATTGGTTAGCAGCATAATACTTGCCACCAGCGCACATGTCTGTAATGACTAGAGCCTTAATACTTGGACTGACCTGCCACCAGTTCATGAAAACTGCCTTTAAGATTCTCGGAAGTTATGAAGATGAACCACATATATGGCTCGTGTTGCCACCTGGCCGTGCAGTTGATTGGCAACAGTGTTTCTTCCATTCTTTTATTTAGGCTTGCAGCAGCTGAAATTAATGCTGAACTTCATCGGCATGAGGTGCAGTTGCAAGTAAATTAGGCGCCTATCAGCCCTTTAGACTGTCGTCCGGCCGCAATAATAATTGATTCATCACGTGTGTGTCAGTACTGAGCACTTAGCGTTCCTCTCAATCAGATGGGTCAACCTTCTCTCTTTTGCATTTAAATCTCGGTATAGAGAGTGAACCAGACCTTTTCACAGCTCCATAATTCCCAACCAACGTGGATCACAGAGCTTTTTTCCAACGCAAACTAGGCACTGATCGGCCCTTTTACGTGTATATAGGAGTGTGTAACACATAAGCATAACACACTGCCTTTACTTCGTGTATCAGCCAGGAGGCGTGTTGATCTTCAGAGTAAGCATCGTCCAGCATATATGGAAACAACAGACGATCGATCACCATCATCCATTTTTTTTAAAAGACCATTGAAGCTTGGCGAAGATGGGAGGAGAATCGGGTCCCACTGGGCGTGCCATTTTGTTTGGTCGAAAACCGGCGAAGACATGTATAAATAATGTAATGCAGGGAGACACGTGCACACATATTCGAGAACCACGTATTTCATTAATTCTTTCTTGAATATACAAAATACATGATCAACGAAAAAATTGCCTTCTTCCGTCTTCTGCGTCATGCTTAAGGAGAGGTCTGACTTGTAGGAAAATTGTGTAGTTCGCCGATTCGGGGCCTGTTAGGCGCGACGGTTAATTACATCCGCAAAGGCGAGCTTGCGGAAAACCTCCGATTAAGCTGCGCTTGATGGTCGTCGATTATTTGATTGATCGTCGTCAGCCATATGCGATATATGGCGTGGTAAATATGGGTGGCTTTATGTCGCCGAAGCTTGGTCGTGACATCGCCAACGCCACGTCGAAGTAAACGGAATGTATTGATAATGAAGGGGATGACTTTCGCCTCATCGGTGCCCAGTCATGTATGCCGGCCTTCATTAACATGGACGTGTGTGAGTTGCTATCGCCTCGTCGGTGCCCAGCAACAGTGTATCCGATCCCGTTAATTAGGACGTGTCGATGGAGTAGTGACCTCGCCTCGTCGGCACTCGGCCATGATTTCGTCTAGCCTCGTCGGCACTAGACAGGTAGTGGACGATTGCACAGTAGTAATGTAGGAAAAACCCGCAATAGCTATGCAGGTATATATTGCTTGGATGATGCTTTCTCATGAGATTAAGTCGACAACCTCCCGGCGTCACTTGCATTACTTCGCGCCACAACAGACATGGTTGCAACGACTTACTCAATCTGGCCAATACGACCTTCTCGGCGTAGGAAACAATAGGGATGAGCCAATACGACTTTCTCCACTATCATAGGAAATAACAAGGATCAGGCCAATACGACCTATCCGGCGTAGAAGAAAACGATAGAGATAAGTCAATGCGACCTTCTCCACTATCGTAGGAAGTAGTAAGGAGCAGGCCAACGCGACCTCTCAGTGTAGATGCATGTTACGTAGATTGATATAGCAGCTGTTGTATCCATGCTCATCCAGACTAATTGAATTAACACATCTAAATTAGATGCTCACTAAGAGAAGTAACAGCCGGTGTGGACGACATGATCGCAGCAGGGCGTCGGCGTGATCCGTGGAGCGGTGAGCGACAGAACAAAAAGCTCGGGTCTTGCTTCTTAACGTGAAGAGCAGCAGGGCGTGCGTCGATGTGCTCGTGTCGTGCAAGATGAACAGCAGGCCGTCAATGCATGGGGACTTGCATGGCGTCGGGTAGGACTGCAAACGACTAGCAAACACCGCCATCTATTCTTGATAGATCACCCTCCTGGAGAAGCAAGGGCGCCGCTGGCTTGTGCTTCAGCGTGTATGTATATATATGTATGGCCTGAGGGGTTTGATACGGCCTCCGAGCAGCACGGCCTTGCTATATATGTATATGGGTCTCCTCTTGAAGCAGCATAGCGTTATATATTTTTCTCATAACGACGAGCAGAGCAATTCTGACTCTCGCATCTTGTCTCGAGCGGCTTTGATTTTCTTCATCAACAACTCGACAACGACCTCGCGCGGCGAGGGTTCTGAGGTTGTCAAGTCGATCGGCTGAACTGGCTGGCATGATGTATATATGGTGATGCAGTTGCACGAACCAGCGAGTTGCTTGCTTGGTTTGATACTCCATCGGCGACCTGATGCTTGCTTGCTCTTTAAGATCGAATCAACGGCCTTCTCAGCATTGATGTTTTTTTTTTCACAGTGATGAGCGAGACAATCCCGACTTGCACGGTCTTGATTTTCTAACTCAGATTGACCATCGACAACTCGACAACGACCTCGCGCGGCGAGGGTTCTGACGTTGTCAAGCTGTTGGACCTCGCGCGGCGAGGGTTCGACGATGGATGTATAGTGGATTGAAAAAGAGAGCAGCTTGATCTCTTGCCATATGATCATCGACAATTTGACAACGACCTCGCGGCGCGGGGTTCTGACGTTGTCAAATTGATGGAGCCTCTTTTCATGATGGGTACAATAGATCGGAAAGAGCCAGCAGCTTGGACTCTTGCCGTATTATATTGATTAGATGAATACTAATGGATACTTACCAGGCAACATGACGGCCGGCACCGGAGAAGAACACGACGCTCCTGAGGCTGCGCTGCTTCAATCTAGGCTTGGCTTCTCGGCGTGCAGCAGGCTTGGCGTAGACGCGTATGCTCGATGTGTATGCGTGAGAACCTCAGGGCCTCCGGCGTCGATGCGTGAGAACCGGCGACTTCGACTCAGCTCATCGACGACTTGATGTGCAGCAGCTTATATGTGTATATGCCTAACTAACCGGCGCTGCATGTATATGGCCTTTGCATGGATGCACGCTCGACATCTGGAACCGAAGGGCCCCTCTTGTTGGGCAGGGTGCCTGTTTATATAGGGACGGAACATAGAGCCGGCATCAACTCCTTAGCTAAGAAAAGGATATACGCAGACGTATCTCCTCAAGTATCTTTGAAACCCATTAACAAACCAGGCCACGTACGTACATATCTGTATTTCAAGTGTTTGGCTTGCGTACGTGCCGAACCAATTGTTTAATATTTCCATCCAGCTAACTAACTAGCCGGGCAAATGTTGTGTATATATATATATATATATAAACACACGTATATAGATCAAAGCACCATGACGTGCATTTGCCCTCGTCAAGAGAACTTCAAACTGGTAGAAATATTTGAGAGATGGGGCCCATGTGTCACAGGCTCAGCCATGCATGGCAAATCTCGTACGCTTGTAAACGAGTCAATAAGTAGTATGAACCGGAGAAATATATTCTCGTATAAAGCTTTGCCTCACATGATTATTTTATAAAAAATGATCAAAATAATCATCAAACACCATGCACCTGTCATCGTCTTCGTTGCCGGACCTCAGCCGCTCGTCCGCTGCGTCTAGGATCGTGTTCCGGCCATACAGACTCCACATCCACTTGACCAGGATGAAGTGTGTGCCGCCTTCCAGCAGGATCACGGGGCACTGGCCGGAGACGATCTCGAGGGAGGGACGATGCCGAAGCTGTAGACGTCGGCATGGGTGCTCGGGTGGGCCGTGTTGACAAACTCCGGGTCGATGTATCCCGCGGTGCCCATCACGGCCCTGGTGGTTTGCCACCACGCGCCGTGGTCACCAAGCCTGGCCAGGCCAAAGTCGCCGAGCCTGGTATTGAGGGACTCGTCCAGCATGATGTTGCTTGGCTTGATGTCGCCGTGCACCACGCACTGCTCCCACTCAAAGCAAATAGAGCTGCAATTATACCAGGGGCCGACATGCCCTAGATGACCTCGGATGGAGAAACTCTCTAAATCAAATTTGCAGATCTTAAAAAAGATATGAAACTTTGTAGTTGATGGCTTTTCGATTTAAGTTTCGTTCAGTGGCTCAAACAAACATCTTATACTCGGTTGAGGGTCTTAAATACACAATTTACACTTGGTTTTTCTCTAATATGTGGACAGATTAGAGGGAATGTAGACACAAGTGATAGTGTGTGGTGAAGTGTTAGAAGTGCGCATGTGGGGAAGGTCACGGGTTCGAATCCGGCCTGCGATGTAGCGTGTTATTTTTGCGTGAAAAATGCCGTGACTTTCCATTTACAATCATCTTGTCATATGAAACTACGTTTAAATATTCCAATTTTAAAATTCAATTTTTTAACATCCTTAGATGGAGAAACTACCAATATGAATATTGAAGATGTCAAAACGTTATAAAAGATTGTAGTTGATGGCGTGATGAATTAAGTTCGTTTAGGGCCTCAAACAAGCAACTTGCACGTCTCTCAAAGCAAATAGAGCTGCAATTATACCAGAGGCCGACATGCCCTAGATGACCTTGGATGGAGAAACTATCTAAATCAAAATTTGTAGATCTTAAAATGTTATGAAACTTTGTAGTTGACGGCATTTCGATTTGAGTTCATTTAGTGGCTCAAACAAGCAACTTACACTCGGTTGAGAGTCTTAAACATACAATTTACACTCGGTTTTTTTTCTAATATGTGGGCAGGTTAGAAGGAATCTAGACACAAGTGATATTATGGTGAAAGAGTTAGAAGAGATACGCATGTGGGGAGGTATCGAGTTCGAATCTGGCCTGCCGTGTAACGCACAATTTTGCGTGAACAATGTCGTGACGTAACACGGTTTAAATAGGCACCATCCAAACACACCCGCATTGTCAAGATTCGGCCAATCCGGCCATGGAACCTCCATTGGGAGGTAAGAAAAAGTTGATGCACCAAACGGTAAGCTTCTCTTGGCTCAAACTTCTCTTCCAAGCAGATGTTGCCTTGTCGGTAGCTGGAGAAAATGTCTTCTCCTAAAATTTAAGCACCTTAATGATACTTCGATCGTGTTGAATGTAAAAACACAATTCACAAAGAAGGTTGCTATAAGTGGAGAACACAACATACAATTATTTTAATTGAAGTGATGAATGTGAAAAATGGAATTTTACCGTCAACGACGGAGCCAACGAACAGGCAGCCGGGCTCAAGTCCCTCCCCTTATGGCTCCCCGGGCATGTGGAGGACCCAAAGCCCCACCTTAATATTTCACGTACGAATGAATTACATAACTTTACTATATTTTGTCTATTGTGAGGGCTATGATAAAGCTAAATCGCTGCATGACTTCTGTCCAGCCCATACAACAGCTATGATTGTAAATCAAACCAACTCTTTTTGAATCGGAGCAAGGCAGAGGGCGCCCGACTCGGAAGAGACCTTGGGTGGCCAGCGGTTGTCGTGGTCGTTGAAGAGGAGCTCTGAATGGACAAAGCGCGATACTTACGTCCAGTGACGGTGAACTCCGACACCGTCCTATACATCTGCGGCGTGAGTTCGGAAGCACGGCATCCTCCGATTGTAGGGGCGTGCATGGCCTGCTTTCGATGGGCCGGGCGTTCGCTGCGATCGAGGTCGCGCACCATAGCCTGATGAGCGAGCACCCTCTCCATGCACCTGTCGCCGGCCTCGTCCCGGCGGCCCTCAGCCGGTCATCAGCGGCGTCGAGGATCGTGTTCGACCATACGAGACTCCATCCGCCCGGCCAGGACAAAATGTGTGCCGCCTTCGGCAGGATGACGGGCAGCGGCGGAGAGCGGTCTTGAGGAGGACGATGCGAAGCTGTAGACGTCGGAGTAGGTGCTCGGGTGGGCCGTGTTGACAAACTACGAAAGGGTCGATAACTGGCGGTGCCCATCACGAAGCCTTGGTGGTGTGCC
>JADLZK010011797.1:0-63333 GCA_015847255.1 Hyparrhenia diplandra
GATCCCCACTCGCCGAATGGACCATTCAGGAACAAGAGCAAACCCGAAGGAACAACGAACCGATATCCCACCTCTAATCAAGTTAGGCATATGATGATCGATGAAGAACGGGTGGATGAACATGTCAAGATTATGATATGTAAACTATATGCTAGTTCATATACCAAAGTAAGAATATGAACAAAACTATACTCTCTAGTTCATAAGTTAGGCCAAGAACATAGATATAAGACTTGCAAATAGAAGAATGCTCCATAGAGTAGATGTATTACCAAAGCACTTTCTTCTAGGAGACAAGCCCTCCTTGTAGCTCTTCTACTCCAAGCTAACCAAGAAAGAATAAAGAA
This sequence comes from Hyparrhenia diplandra, assembly GCA_015847255.1. NCBI lineage: Eukaryota > Viridiplantae > Streptophyta > Magnoliopsida > Poales > Poaceae > Hyparrhenia > Hyparrhenia diplandra. The sequence continues at coordinate 348 of JADLZK010011797.1, forward strand.
GAAAGAAGAAGAAGAAAGAAGTAGAAGAAGAGAGAGAGAGGTAGAGGTGGTAGAGAGAGAGATTGCCGGGTTTATGGACTCCAAGTGGTGTGTGTTGAGAGAGGAAGAGGGGGCCTACTTATACACTTGTGGAGGGGCCTAAGTGCTAATTTATATCAAAACCGACCAGTAAACCTTCCTTGTATGCGCAACCGATCAACGCAGGCGGAAACCCCTGTTTGGAAAGTGCATGAACCGCTCCCCTGGCTGGGCCGAACCGCCCGGGGAGGGTGCGGCCGCACCTTGTGGCGCACCCAAGGCTCGGCCCTCGCCCGGTCCCCGGTGGGGTGTCGTCTTCGCCACGAAAAGTTGTGGGCCGGGCTGTGCTCGGCCCATTTGATGTTTTGGGTCGATTTGCTCTTGGGCTTAGGTTTTGTAACACGCGCTTTCCGGAAGGCGATTTCTTTGGTCGATTTTCCACTTGCTTTTTATTATAAATCAAGAAAATAAAAATACAAGACACTACAAGTGGAATTTATTAGTGATGAAAGTATATGAGTATAAAAAGGTTTAATTTTACTCCCTTTTATGGTAGTAAGTTGACGGGAAAAATAATCGTTGGTTACCGTCAACAAAACCCCCCCTTACCCTTTCATTGGCGTCCCCTCGAGCAAAAAGAGATAAGTACTTGGTTGTTGATCGGGAGTTGCTACTATGCCGATTACGTTTTATAAGTGCGGGGTTATAATAAGAGTTTCTACTAGAGTTTGAATAAAATGGCACATTTTTTTTCCCACCCTTTTATTACCTTTCATCGCCAAGCGAGGCTTTCGACTTTTCTCAAAGCCTTGAGCGGTTGCGATAGAACGGTTATACTTGGGAGGTGCTTATCATTCATCCTTTTTGATCAACTTTTTATCAGGGATTTTATTTAGATAATATTATTTTTTCTTTTCGAGAAAGCATGGGCTTTATTGCTATATATATATATATTTTTTTTTTTTTTGGAGAGGTGGGCTCGTCGCCCTAGACTTTTTGTCTTTTATTTCCTCTCTTTTCTTTTTTCTTTTTCTTTTTTTTTAGAGATGTGGGCTCTACTAAGCCCTGGACACTTGTCCATTTTTCATCTCAATTTTTTTTTAGCATAGCCCAAAAAACATTTCTCTTTTTAAAGCATAGATTCCCGGACGTCAAGTTTCTCTTTTGACGAAGTCATAGCAAATCCATTTATACCATATCATATTTGGCAACAACTTAGACTAGATAGAGCATATGCAACCCCATGAATCGGGGTTTTTTCGGGATGAGTTTTAGAATTAGCCACTAAACCCAAACTTTAGAGAACTTCGAATTATAAACTAGGCACGAGGCAAAGCATAAGATTGAGCAACTATTCATCATTTCAACAAGGGACTAAGACTAAACATTTTTATAGCTCATATATATAAGCATTAAGGCACAAAGAAGAGCTACTTATTCTATTTTTTGGATTTTTTTTTTTCAATGCAATATTGCCGAAATGTAAACATGCTAAAAATAAAAAATAAAATTTGATGGAATTAAATATGCAATGCAATGATACCGGGGGGTCCTCCCCAAGCTATCACGGGAGGCCTATTGATCGGGATCGAAGCCTTGGTACCTCCTCAGTGCTTCCTCGCGGCGGCGAGCAGCGGTGTTGGACTCCAATTGTCCATCTCCTACCGATCTCGCCTCCCAGCCTGCCATGCCGTATTTTGCACATGGGTATTGAGCGTGTGCTCAATATTTCTAGTGCGATCGCCGACGTGGGGGCAATTGGGACCGATAGCCTCCACCCCTTGTGGTGGTTGCCTGTGGCCGAGGCCGGCGGGGGGCATATCGTCGAGCCGTCGTCAAAGTCAAATTGTTGGCCCTCCATGCTCTTTGATCTCCAGGCCACTCCCGATGGTGCCGTCCGAGGCGGCGGCTCCCACCTAGGATCATACGGGGTATTACCCCCAGGGGTCCCCATAGGTGAGGCCATGCTTTGCTGGAACACTTGGGGTAGGCGTGGGCGTCTTTGCCGTGGGCGTAGCAGGCCTCGTGGGAGGAGGATCCGACCTCCGGCCCTCCTAATACTTTGCGTGAAGAAACCGATGGGGTATCTTTCTGCGCAGAAGCTATCGCCAGCCTCGAGCTCAAATGTTAGTGCGGCTTTTTATACAACCGTAAGTCCCGGGTTAGGTAACCGAACTATAGTTGCATAGCCAGGAAAAAAAGATGACAAGCTCGCCGAGATGGTAAAACCTTAATTAAGTGCCCGCACTAGGCCGCAAGAAGTCCAAAGGTCCCTCGGGTGTAGAAATGTACTCTATCCGCTGATTTTCCAAAGCCCCAATTGCGAAGCGAGGCGTGTGATAAGAGATGTGCAGGTGACAGCGGGAACAACAACTTTTGTGATAATATGTAAAAGTTCCTGCACATCTCCACCACTTGGAGCTACCTTAACCTTGTGAACAACAAAGCATAGAGTAATTTTAATTCAACCTCATTCACCCATCTAACACCGTGTCTAGGAAACAAAGTCAACGAGATCGATGGATAAATCTAAGTGATGGGTCTTTGGATCCGTGAGTGGCGAGGTTTGAAAGTACCGCCTCATGTGCACCGGATATCTCCTCCCAAAAGTGGTTTCGACAAAGCCGGAGAGCAAAGATCTATATTTATTGCACATCTACAATTGAAACCCCAAGAACGAGCTAGGTCCACCCATGTAACGTGATAAAGTGTACCAAAGAGGCGGGAAAGAAATTCCTAGCCGATCCCCTCTACTAGTGTGCATAAAAACCGAATTGTTAGGAGGCGAGAACCTTCCTCCTCGAGAGGGGGAATGTCCCGCCACCCGACCCGCTCTCCAAAGGATAAGAAGTTCATCGTCCATACCCGCCCCGATCGAGGAGGTCGGGGTCGATTCCGGCGTGTGTTGTAACACACGATCCTTGAGTAGGAGATATGCTTGCATCTCCCGCCCTTCCCGAAGGTCGAGGTGCGGGCGCCGTCGGCCGCCGATTGTCGGGGAGCTTGAGCTTCTTCCTCCCCGACGGTGCGGCATCTTCTTGCATAGGAGAGCCTTCGAGGTTGTCGAAGTTGAGGGCGAGCTTGTGCTTGTATGTCGTGAGCTCGCCTTGACGACCGCCTCAACCCGGGAAGATCCTCCCGGCTTTCTTCATGGCTACTTGCAAAAAACGATCGAGCGAGACCTCGGGTGTGCAAAGGGTTAGTTGAAAGTATGAACTTTCACACCGAAATCTTGCTCTGGCACAATGTTTTTGGTGGAGAAAATGGAGTGTGGAACAAGCGGGGAGAGTGTGAGAGTGAGAGAGAGTGAAAATGAGGGGGTGGGAGTTCTCACACCGGGTGCTCGGGGCTATTTATAGCCGAGCCCACGACAGGGCTGCTTCACACAACCGGTTAGGAGCCGTTGGCGGGGCCCCGAACGGGCGCCTGCAGACTTGGCCAGCAGGGTGCGCGCGTGCCCCGCCTCGAGCCGCCGCCGCCGGCTTTGGCCGAGGCGTGTCCAACGGTCATGAAAAGTTCGTGGCCGTTGTGTGCTCATGCCGGTTCGGCCGTTTTGTCCCCTTTTTGAATTTCTCCAAAAATTTTCAAATATAAATTTATTTTTAAATAGAAAAATCATTTTAAAAAAAATATTTTTGTATATACTTTTTATGTAGAAAATATTTTTCTTTATTTTTCATGTAAAGACTTATTTTTATTTATAAAGATTTTTTTTATTTTAGTTTTTCCAAAATATTTTGTTAATAAAAATATTTTATGAAACACATAAATATATAAATATATATATAGATTTTTTTTAATATACCCCATTTTTTTTTAATATACCCCATTTTTTTCTTTTGGATATACCCCTTTTTTTTTAGCGTTTTTTTTTATAGTCACTGTCGACTCTCCCCTCGTTTATTGGCGGGAGGTACACTTTCCGGGGTCTGAGCCGATCCTTCAACATTCCACACACGGTCTTGATGACGATGATTGCGGGTGTGTTGTTGCTTGTACCCAATGAATGGGCACTTTACCGCCTTATCCTTGATATGGAAGGCGAGGAAGCCCTTCCCAGGCCCGATGTCGGCCTTGGCGGTATAAAGAAATGGTCTCCCCAGGGAGGAGAGACACATCCTCCTTTGGGCCCATGTCCAAGACCACAAAGTCTCCGTAGGGATGTATTCATCTTGGATCTTAATCAAAGATGTCCTCCGGTATTCCCCGGGCTGCCTTGTTGATTGATCCGCCATTTGGAGGACGAATTTGGCGGGAGTAAGTGTCCTCAGGTGGATTTTGTTGAAGGTGGTCTTGGACATCACATTAATCTGGCCCCTGTGTCACAAAATGCATTAGCAAAATTGTGGGGCCAATGGCTTTGTTGATGATCGGACGTCCGGGATCTCCCTTCTTGGCAATGAATGGCGAGTCCATCGAGGGATCTTCTTCAGGCTCTACGGGTTGGCCGAGCCTCGTGAGATATCATGTTAGCCGACTCGTGTGGGACCTCGGGTTGCCCCGGGATCCTTCCCGAGTCTTTAACCGGCACTTGGGCTGCAATCCGGGCTAGCCGTGTCTCTATCATCTTGTTGAAGCCGAGTTGGTTCTTCACGGTACCCCGGCGCCAACCCTTCAAGCTTGTTATTCACACCTTCCAAGATCTTGTCTTGGTGGCTCATCTTTTGGTGAGATTTTTCGTTAATTTTTAAACTGGCCCGATGCAGGTCCTTTAGTGATGGGCGACCAGGGTTATAGTTGGAGTTGTATCCCCGGGTTGCCTTGGAATGGCGTTTGGGACGGTTGTTCCATTCCCCTCATCGCGGTTGGCGGTACCCGTTCTTTGTTGTTGATGAAGGCGACTTCTTCATGGGTCTCGAGGCAGTTATCCCCCCGAGTGGCCAACCTCACCACACGTCTCACGCAGTCATGTGAGCGTCGGGCGTAGACCGGGCGCGGCCGGGTAGTAGCATCTCGTGTTGCGCTCCTCCGGTCTCTTCAGCAGAAGGTCCATTTTTGCGGCAAGCATATCCGCCTCCCTTCACGGTATGCATGCCTTTTTGTGTTTTGGCCAGGGGCTCTGTCTTCGCCCCAGCTCGATTTGCCACCATTTTATCAATCGGGGTTGTTGCGATCGATGGTGAGCGGCGAGAAATGCGCCACCAGCCGGCCGGCGTCGAGGTGCCCCTTCGATATGGCCGTGAGACCATTGTAGGTTACGGAGCACCCGGCCAGTTCTCCATCCCATGGTGCGGGCATGGGAATGTATTCTCGCAGCCTCTCCCACGCCTCAGGGATGGGTTCCATTGATGTCTGCTTTGGAAATTGGCGATTCTTCCCCTCGGGGCATTGGTTTTGCCCATGGGGAAGAACTTGGCGAGGAACGCCCCGAGCACTTGGCCCACGCATCGACGACTTCCTTGTCTTTGTAGAACCCTTTGTTTTCGCCTTCCCCACGGGGAGAAGGGAAACAAAGTGAGCCTCGATGACGTCTCGCCTGCGACATCTTTGATGACGATAGTATCGCACGGCTCAAGGAAGTCTTTGGAGATGAGCATTTGCGTCCTCACTAGGCGAGTCCACAAAATGGTGGCTCGGGCACCATGGTGATCGGCCAGTCTGGCTTCGAAGTTTTTGTCCGCCACGTTCACCTGTCGGCCCCGTGGGCACGTTGGTGACGGCGGGAGTTGAGAAATCGCGCGGCGACTTTCGGGCCATGGCTTCGATTCTTTGTTGGTGCAGGGATGTCGGTCTCGACCGTCGGGGTTCGGTGAAGAAGAAGCGGCACGAGACCGGTTCTTCCTTAGGAGTGCCTACGGATCGGAGATGAAGTTTTCGGCGGGAGGAAACCCGACATACACTATCCTGTTTTCATCCACAACAGGAGAAAACATAAAAAGATTAGCCTGTATGAGCAAATGGTATCCACGCACACCTGAATTCATATTCATAGCGACTATTTATTTATATATTTTTTTTTCACAATGCCTTCCGTGCAGCGGCGGCGAAATGCTTGTTGGCATTTCTTAACGCAATCAAAAGGCTTGGTATAAAACCCATCCCCAATAAGAGCGTCTGTAAATGCACCGCTGACATTCCCAAGTAAACCACCATGTCGGTGATCCGAAATGGAAGCTGTCAACGGGATAGATCTTGCCATCTTAGATATTCATCCAGTAAAAGCGCCGCGAGATCTATCATTGTAGCATTTCACCCGAAGTATTGAGGGGTATCGTTATTTATATTTTCCCAAAGGAAGGCATGTGATTAATAAATTAGCATGGCATGCGAATAGAGGAACATGTGTTTGCTTAGACCAAAATGTTCATAATAGGGGTAAGCAATAACGGTTCATGGATAGTGTGACACACACTTAAGAATCCACCAAACAAAAAGGATAAAGAAAATAGATAAAGAATAAATGAATAAATGAATAACCTAATGGAGTAGTTCTAATGTATCTAGTCATGGCCATACAAATGAATAGTTAAGATCATATGCAAACTGATTTAATCATGGTTAGGTCTAGGATAGCGGGGAGACTCCCTGGATACCATACGGCCCAATAGGAAGCATTTACGAACTCCTACAAAACATACGAACGTGGGGGGATTTCAAGGGACGGTCAAGGCTTGTCACGACCAAGCCGCCTACCCCCTGAACCGTGGCATGCCTTCATATTCACAGGTGTCGTAATACCCGAGCACCACGCCCGCATATTAGAGCACTACTCTTGTCCCCCCAGGATCCCCACTCGTCGAATGGACGGACTAGAACAAGAGCAAACCCGAAGGAACAACGAACCGATATCCCACCTCTAATCAAGTTAGGCATTTGATGATCGATGGAGAACTGTGATGAACATGTCAAGATTATGATATGTAAACTATATGCTAGTTCATATACCAACACAAGAACATGAACAAAACTATACTCTAGTTCATAAGTTAGGCCAAGAACATAGATATAAGACTTGCAAATAGAAGAATGCTCCATAGAGTAGATGTATTACCAAAGCACTTTCTTCTAGGAGACAAGCCCTCCTTGTAGCTCTTCCACTCCAAGTGCTAACCAAGAAAGAATAAAGAAGAAAGAAGAAGAAGAAAGAAGAAGTAGAAGAAGAGAGAGAGAGGTAGAGGTGGTAGAGAGAGAGATTGCCGGTTTCTTTGGACTCCAAGTGGTGTGTGTGTTGAGAGAGGAAGAGAGGGGGGCCTACTTATACACTTGGAGGAGGGGCCTAAGTGCTAATTTACATCAAAACCGACCAGTAAACCTTCCTTGTATCGCAAAACCGACCAACGCAGGGTGGGAAACCCCTGTTTGGAAAGTGCACGAACCGCCTCCCAGAGGCGGGCCGAAACCGCCTCGGGGAGGGTGCGACACACCAGTGGTGGTGCGCGCGCCCCACAGGCTCGGCCCGCCCGGTCTCGGTGGGGTGTCGTCTTTTCGCCGAAAAGTTGTGGGCCGGGCTGTGCTCGGCCCCGATTTGATGTTTTGGGTCGATTTGCTCTTGGGCTTGGGTTTTGCAATAATCGCTTTCCAGGAAGGGCGTACTTTTGGTCGATTTTCCACTTGCTTTTATTATAAATCTGCAAAATAAAATACAAGACACTACAAGTGGAATTTATTAGTGATGAAAGTATATGAGTATAAAAGGTTTAATTTTACTCCCTTTATGGTAGTAAGTTGGCAGGGAAAAAAATATGTCGTTGGTTACCGTCAACATCTTTTTCCTTATTTTCTCGGTTTTCGAGACGGGTAAGTCTTGCGGAGTACAATTGAGTACTCACGGTTTATTCCCATCAATTGCGGTGACTCGTCTCGCATGAGTATAGCCGTCTTGTTTGTTCTTTGTGGTGAAGAATAATGCCTAGGGCATGGCAATCTCCATATTTCCTGTCTAGTGCTACTACAGGGTTGACACTATGTTGGCACTATCTTATTTTATTTCCGCTGTACAACTAATTGGTTTTTTGAAAATTATATGCTTCCGCACTCGAACTACTTTTGAAATAAATGTGTACATCGCGACTCGATTATAATATATTGAATTTGGTTTAAGATACCGCGGATTTGAACTCATGAGCTCAACGATCCTTGTTGTATTGTTGATGAGTTTGAAATCACTCGGAGATTTCGAATACGGGGTTTATATGGACTCAAGTGTAGACCGCGATTGCTTCGGTAATTGCGAATTATACTTGATTTCATATAAATTGGTCGGCTCACATCACGGTGGCATCGAGCTTAGTTCAGTACTCAAAATCCGACCGGTGTTTAAATTAAAATGAACCACTAATCTTTGTGAAAATTTTACGAAATAAAATCTTTTCAAAGTGGTGTGAGTAAAAGATTTGCAAAATTAATAGTGCCATGGTCATACCCTTTATGCCCAATTAAGGGCGGTCGGGTGGCTTTGCTAACTTGGGATGGGTTATTGCATCATATTTTTTGTTGTTTATCTTTGGGTTGCCCGACGGCCAAAGAGTACGAGGGCTACTCACTTGAGTAGTCATGTATGAATCGAAATACCTCTACGCCGGGTAAATGATGTTTAATGCCTCTACGCCCAAGGTAAGATGTGAGTTGTGAGAGCATGATCGGACAAACGCCGGTCTAGGGGGTAAAAATAAAATGTTTTGAGAGCTCCTTGGTCGGGTAGTGCCCCTCAGACTTGTGTATGGGTACACGGGTGTGCTAGGTGTAAAAATGTGTTTTTCATAAGGTATGCCATGCCGTCGGGTGGACTGACGAAGCAGGTATATGCAATTTAAATTCATGCATTGCATAAATATATTGTGGGCTGAAATGAAGTCGTGCGGGTACACTAACTACATAAAAACGTGTAGATCGACTAGTTGTGAATTATTTTTGTTTGAGAGAACGTTGGTTGTGCCACCACTTATAAGCAGTAGTAACTGATCTTTCCTATGGCTGTGAGGACGTAAGTTACGTTCATACATCATGTTTATAATGGTTATTGCATTCATGCTTTCACATAAATAAAATGGAAATGCATTCCTTTTTCTTCCCTTTTCTTCTCTGGTCGTCCCTTGTTAAGGTACTCGTCCCTTTTTCGATAAAAGTGATCAACTTAAGCCTTACTCTCACCAAAATCACCAAACCCTTGTTACCGATGGCCCTTGTAGCAACAGCTAGTAGTAGCTAATTCATTGGAGAGCCTCGGAACATACAACGACGCCAGTATTCCCTGAGATGACCTAAAGTGTTGCTAATTGCATCCAGTCAGATAGTACAACTTGGATGGAAGGCATGGTAGCTTCTGTAAGACCACGCAAGTACCATGTTTGCCACATTTTGGATCATCAATGGCAAGGAGTATCGATTACAAGAATACTATGGTAGTAGATAACAAGGAGAAAGTGAGAGCAAAAAGGAATACCGGGAGGATAGCGGAAGGTCACCAGCGTGCTTCACAAAGTAATTGTCAAGCCAACCTGCAGCCTTAGAGAATGCGAAATGAAACAGAGTAACAACTCAAGGGTTGCAAGCTACGCACAAGACGTCTGTGACAGAACCTCCTAATTACTGGGCCCACCTGCACCTGTTATTGTCCCAAAGACCTCTAACAGCAGTGCAGATACACCCAATAACTAAAGAAGCCTGTCGGTGTCATCGGAAACTCCGATTACACCTCACACCAGGATCAACAAAGGAGTAGCTACAACATTACAACATTTGTTACAAAATAGAGATCAGAGTGCGGAAGAATAATAACATTAATTTTACAAAATGTGAGGAGTTACATTTAAATAAACTCAACTTCATTTTGCGGAAGTAGAAACAGAACTATAGAAGATACATAGATCATGTCGAGCCCACCGACATAACCTCGGTTAACGGCACCACGAAGTTCCAAGACTGCAACAAGGGTCAAAGAACCACGAGTACGGGAGTACTCAACAAGACTTACCCGACTAAGGAAAATAGGAGAAGACAAGGGGGAATGCCGGTCATAGGGAAGGTTATAGCAAGGACTCATTTTGCGTAAAAGCTTACTAAGAGTAGATCCTTACTTTTCAAGTTTTATCTCAAGTTAGTTGTACCTCTCTTCTAGGTGATCATAAGCTAATTCAAACACTTCTCAACCAACTCTCTTTTAAAAACTACTTCCAATATTCCATTCTTCATCTACGATGGAGGTGCGAGGACCATGTCTCCCTTTTATTCGTGGAGCAAACGACGATTCGAATCGCTATAACCCATTTTGGGATACCTCACCACACGACATATGTAGCAACGAAGCTTGCATATATCAACCCGGCTCGGTGCGATCAAACGGGAACGAGGCTGCGCCACCCGAGAATACTGATACACCTCCGTCACGGGACTTTAACCCACCGAGGGTATCTTGTACTCCCGCCATCTCTCCACTCCCAGTGCGTGGTTGCCATTCCCGATTTGACCTGACGGACCAAGATCGGGCTTGCCCGTAGTATGTGGTCGGTATGCAAAGTTCACAGTCCAAGGGCCTTCCAACGGGACGGTCCTTAACCGCTCTACCGGAAACACTACAAAGAGACTCCCTTCTCGATGCAAGTTACCCGACCCGGTCTCAGATTAAACACTAACCTCATTTACCACCACCGGGGGTGTTCTCTTTTAAAAGCATAACAAGGAATATAGATAAAACCTATATCTCGCGAATGGTAAACCACCATTCGACTTCTACCGATATCTAAACATTGCGAAGCATTAGAGACATTAACCGCGTAGGGTATCATTTGGAAATAATCGGTGTTCAAGATAGTCATGCATCAACGGTTGCATATAACTCCTATATACTTAATGCAACACATTATCATCACATATAAATTGTATAAAGCTTTTGAAAACATCAAGGAAGGGTTTAAATGTCCGGGGCTTGCCCGTATTTGCGGTAAAGTTAGACTTCAAGTCGGATCACTCGAGTTAGACTTGACATCATTCCGGTCGACGAACGGATCTTCTCTTGAACTTGATCATCATGAACCACAACCACATCTTCTCCAAAGCTTCATCCACACGATTCGACTCATTCCCCGTAATAGCTACACGTAGATGATGATGCATGCTTTAGCATGATAAAATGGTAAACATGATGCTTGATAAATGCATGAAATGACAATCACATAAGTACAACTTTCCTTCACGATAAAGTTGCAACCCGACAAACTAACTTGTCGACTACTCTACAAGATATCACTAACATTACCTAAGGAGCTCTCAAGGATCATCTTACACTTGTAAGATGCTAACTCATAAAACATCACATCATCACTTCACTAAACAACACTTAACTTCCCTAATTAAAACAATTCATAACATAGAAAATAATTCAAACATCTCAAATTGGCCCCAAACTTTTTCTACAGGTAGGTCCTATCATAAAACAGCCCCAAATAAAAATTTCAAGAATTTTGGATGTCTAGATTATTTTATAAAATTCACCAAAGATCACATTTTGAAATAAAAGAGGTAATTTTAAAACAGGTCAAAATAGTTTAAAATTCAAATTTGAAATTTTTCCCACAATCTAGACATCATGAAAGACACACACAAAAAATTTTATAATTTTCTAGGCTCTGGTTATTTTCCTATGAATTTTGAAAGGAACCGAAATTTCAAACTTTAATTAAAATCGAAAAATCGACTCTAAAAGAAAACGGCCATGGGCCGACCGCACCCCTACCGCACTGTGCGCTTGAGGCCCAATGAACCGGCCCAAGAGTCAACAGGCCGCCCACGCGCCTGCCCCGCCGCCATCGGCAAAACCGCAAGCGTAACCACGGAGTTCTATGGATTTACAAACAAGGACACGTCACTATTCACATGAGTCACGAGTTTGCAAACGGACCCTCGAACTAATCTAATTTATCTTTTCACAGGTCCCCGGCCTTCCCCGACGTTGACCCCGAGCCCGCCGGCGATTGACCGACGAAACTTCGCCGGCGGTGAGGTCGCAGATGACCGGACTCGCCCCAACACACTCCCCATGACCCCGCGCATCACATGGCACCCCAAAACTAAACCCTAGGACACCGGAGCACCCATGCCGCCGAGCACGGCGGGCGGTGGATCTCCGGCGAGACGAACACGGGCGGTCGGAGGCATCTCCGACGACGTAAAGGGAAACAACACCTAAAGACACACGGGTAACCAGAACCCCACTAAATCGAACCAAAAGTTGAGCTAACTCAAGCACAAGCTCGTCGTGGGCGGAGCGGCAACACGGAGGCGCCGCCGGCGACGGTTCCGCGGCCGTGGGTGCCACAAAGGGACAACCGAGGGCATGGGCATGGCCGAGCTCACCTAGACTTCCGTTGCTCGCTGGTTAGAGCTGGGATGGGCTGAGCTATGCTCGCATGGGCGCGCCCAGCGGCAACGGCGGCACTCCCCGTGGCATCGCCTGCGTTCCGGTGGTTCTAGGTGTTTTCTCGCAAAACGGTCGAGCCGACCATAACCACATCATCGAGGCGGAAGCTATAGCACTAGCTAGTTGGGTGCGAGGCTCACCGGAGCGGTGGGGCGGCGGGGCGACGCGGGCGGCGCGGCCGCCGGCCGCGGAGAAGATGACCTAGTGCGGGTGATTCCGGTGATGAGGGGCTGGGGTTCCGGGCTCGTTGGAATCGCACAGGACGAGGGTGCTTCACCAAAGCGCTAACGAAAAACTGAGCGGGGCTCGTCAATTTAAAGGAGGAGGCGTGGCTCCACGGCCGGCGGCGGAGAAACTCAAGTTGACAACATCGTCGCCGGACCTCCTCCGAACGGATAGGAATGGGACGAGGTCTTGACACGAAGGCGGACACGGCCACGCCCAAACAGAGCCGGGCGCTACGGACGGCCGAGAAACGGCGGCAGCGCCACGGCGGCCATGGCCGGGGTCCCGCCGCCTCGTTCATGGCGGCGATGGATGACGACTACTACGGCGAGGACGCCGTAGCGACGTTACAGAGGGCTTGACACGCCGGCAGGAGGTGGCGTCTCGAACTCCGCCAGAACGGCGGCAGAAGGTCGCCGACGCCAGCCGCACGCGGCTCGCGTGGCGTGGCGCTTCTTCCCCTTTCTACCGTAGCACCCAAACCCTAATTTTTGAATTTGACAAATTACTCTCAAAATTTGAACTGAACTCAAAAATCTCCAAAAACGACTTTTGCATAACTTTTCGAGATCTACAAAATTCATTACAGAATCAACTCCAAATTCGACCTCTAAGATGGACTTCTTGAAAAGTCAGATTTGAAATTCAAAAAAGAGATTTGAAATTACTTCAAAAATTTAAACTAAACTTGAAAAACTCAAAACACCAAAATTGTAGCTCTCAAAAAGATCTACAAGGTTGCTGTTGAAAGTTTTTCCAAATTTGGCTTAAATTGAGAGCAATTGAAAAGGGGCTAAAACAGGGTTTAAAAGGGATTTTGAAACATTGAAAATTTCTTTAAAATTTTACAATAAACTTTTGAAAACTCCAAATATGAAAATTGAACCCAAAAAAAAAAGATAAACACTTTGCTTTTGGAAATTTGATCAAATTATGCATAAATCAAGAATAAAAGAAAAGGGGATAAAAAAGAGAACATTAAAATTAGGGTCTTGAAATCCAAATCAAAATGAAATTGGATCAAATTTCAAACCATTAAATAAAAAATATAAAAACAATCATTCAACCATATACTTAGGAGCAAAAAACATGTGATAAAAGGAAATCACTCTAACCCCTAAGCTCAAGCAATTACTAATTAAATAAACTTATTTTACTTAATGCATAGGAGGTTATCCAAACATGCATGCTTTGCAATGCAATGATGACATGATCAAAATTTTAATTGTATATTAACATCCTGGGATGTTACAACGTCGGAATAATTGAGACACCATGGATTGTGAGAAGAAGAAGGATCCAGCTCAAGCAATGTTGTTGGACCTACAACGTCAATGATTAGCTCGACCCCTAGAAAGACCGACTGTAGTACCACACACGGTAGTGCTAAAATGAGTGTTGGACCTAAAGCCAAGGTTAGATAGTATGGCCGATAAGGAGACCAACCTAGTAGTGCTTAGATTTCGAGTGAAGAGCAAGAACGATGTCTTTTTCCACTTTCGACACACCCGACTTCGGAAACGAGATGTCGAATGATCCGTCGAGGGAAGCAGTGAACTAGGAGGTGTGCAAAGGATTTATGAGATACAACATAGCTACAAGGAAAGGAGTGTTATCGGTTGTTCAATGCACACCATTTTCACGCACCATGAAGACGACGTTGATGATGGAGATGACATGTTGAACGCTTCATTAGACATCCATAGATATGCTCGGTCTCCATAGATGTACGCTAGATGTTAAGTTTCTCCCGTGATCCTTGTTGAGAAATGTATCTTAGCTTTATCGTTAGCGTAATCCTTCTCATGAGACTTTTATTTCAACTACGGATCCTTTGGAAGAGAAGTAACGGATTAATCACCGGACTTCATTAAATGGACTACCAACCTCGATGGATTTAATAAAGGATACGAGCTCCATGGAAGTTTTGTGCATTATGCGTGCACTATACACGGTTTTGGTGTACTTTGGTGTTGCGGTGATATGATGATTAAATTATGGTTACCTTTATTTGTTGACTTCTTAATAAATTGATTGTAGCTCTAATTTAATATCCATATTCACTATTGGAATTATCGACTCGTAATTACCACTAAGGACATGTGGAGATGCCTCAGATCCTGCATTCAGTCATAGAAGAAAAACCAACAATTACCACCACCCTCTCTCATTTACCAGGAGCTGTTCTTTTAACTAGCTCTCGGGAGTTACGGGAACATTTTTGCGCGACACCATGTAGGGTTGTTGTGGACACCAAGAAAGTGAAGTACTTAGTGCAACGCTCCAAAAGATTCCACGTGATATCAAACCCCTTACGCCTTCGAGGAACGGACAAGCAACTTGACCTATGGAAAGCAAGTTTGGTCCACTTTGGTTGGTGAAATATTGAAGATTGAGTATACACCCACCTGTTGGATGGACTAATAGGAGTATGGTGTTCTCACCATTGTGCCATTTACCCAGTTAATACTTCTATTACTTGGACTAGGCCCACACAAACTTCGCGGAGGCTTATAAATGCATCGGTGGGATCACTATGAAAGCGGATGAACTTATGAGGGTAATATCGGGTGCCAAAACAATAACTTAGTACCTACAAGCCTTCTCGACAATTTAATCTGCTATGCCTTAAGGTATGAGAATTTTGAAGCCAAGGAGTTAGTTTGTTTCAAAGAGGACTCAATGTCAAGATACGAGTGACATGGGAATTTCGTGCGGGAAGACCTTCCTTGCCCCTGCATATGAAAGATAATGATAACAACGGTTGTGTTGCCACCAGGATCGAGAAGAACCCCTTTTGAAGATGGCTTAGCTTAGAAAGACATTTCCACGCCCATTGATCGTCTATCCTTGTTAGTTGCAAGTTTTCAATATGGACCATCACCGAAGGAGTCACAATATGGAAACCTTTGGTACAAGAAATCCTATGCCACTCTAACGTAGAAGAGGAGGACTCCGCTTAGAGTGCTACGTATAGATCCCTTTTAGGAAACAATCGCAATGGCTATGAGAAGCTCTGGACACTTTTAAGGTTTTTGTCCACACCCAAGGAAGAACGAGACCAACACAATCGAAGTTGAACAAGCTCATTGCACCAATACTCGAAGAGATCCAAGAAGAAGGGCCGTAACCATCAAGATGCGTGCCTAATCAATATATTTTAATGCTAGTTGTCTTGCTTGACCTCGAATCTTTACATTCGTTTATGAGTCGAACATATATACAAAAGCATCATGGAGAAATTGAATTGGAACTTGGATATCATGTCTGGTTGGCGAGTGATCAACTTAGCGTAGCGTAGATAATGAGCAATACAAGGATTAAGATTGAGAGCTAATCAGTCCTAACCGTTAAACAGATTGTTGTATCCATTGGAGTTAGGATGTCATTTTGGAATTAAGTTGGATGAATATAATGGAAAGCAATTCTGGGCACTCGACATGAGCAAATATCTTGAGAAACTTCCAAGATGGAAAAAGGATCCAGATAATTATGCACCAATTGCCTATCCAATCTTCGTTGTATTGCAGGTTACCAATTACATCGATAAAGGTGTAAAGAATGCAAAGAATTAGTACCAGGAAATAACACTGTTTCTAGAAGATCCTATGGGATGCCATCAAATGAGCTAACCGAATTGAAGCTACTGGATGCAATATTTATTGGATTAATTCCTAGAATGTGTGTGGATTACCGACCACTCAATGCGTAGCAAATGAGAACAGATATTAGTTTCCAAAGATTGACATTCTCTTAGTCGATTGTCGGATGCTAAATAGATTGATCTTCATCTAGGTTACCGATACAAGATGTGACCACAAGACATTTTGAAGACCGCTTCTCTACAAGATAGGCTTTATGAGTCATTTGTCATGACCTTCGACCTGACGATGCTCTAGCTTGTTTTATGTACCCAATGAAATTGGTATGCATGCCCAAGTTATAACTCCGTGGTGGTGTGTCTATCGATAACATTGTGGTATATTCAGAAATGATGAAGACCATGAAGAACACCCGAGAATAGCGTTGATCGACTTCAGAGGACACCCGGTGCTACACTAAGTTCCAGCCAAGTAGAAAATTCAGTTGAAGAAAGTGCAGTTCTTTGGATGTGTCTTACTTGAAGACGATATTCTTTGTGAATCCAAGTCTAGTCCGAGTGACTATGAATTTGGAGACAATAACGTGTGTCACTATGGTTTGGAGTTTTCTTAAGTTTAGTCAGTTATCAATTTATAACCGACCTAAGATTCCCGAACCCATGACAACAATGTTGTAAGAAGAATGGAAAATTTGTGTAAACACCGAAGTGTGAGACGACTTTCGTATTTTTTGCGAGAGTTATTAACAATCACTCTAGTGTTTGTACGCTGGACCTGGAGGAACCTTTTGATGTGTTTTGTAGTACCTATGGTACAAGTTTTGATGTGCACTTATACAAGAAAGACGGGTAATTGTTTATGCCTCCTGGCAACTAAGGAAATCTGAGATGAATTACCCAACACAGGACTTGGAACTTTCAGCTATAGTGCATACTTGAGAGAAAATGGGCACCACTAACCTACTTGAAGGTATGTCAACCTTATACCAGATACAAGGAGTCTTTAGTAAACCTTCACTTGAGACGTGCTAAAAGACGAGACAAAAAGGATAGTTAGAGATGGTATCTTAGGACAAATTGGAAGTGCCTTACCATCCATGCAACCCAAAGGCTATCACAAAGATAGACTTCTAGAATCAAGGCACATTGCACCCTTGATAATCCATTACTAGAAGAGAATTCAACTTGATGCACCCTCCAATGTGCATGACATTTGGTTTGAAGTCCCTCGAAAAGACAGGATAATCAAGGACATGAAAGTGGATAGAAGCGATTCTTTCATCAATCGGGAACTTAAGGAAACAATGAGAGCCCATTTCAAGATTGAAGAAAATTATATCCAATGGTTGATGACCGTGTTATGAATAAGGACAAGAGAGCTCGAGATCATCTTCCGAAAATCACTCTCTTTTGCCTCTTGAATCATGTGATACCCCTTGTTGTCTTAACCCCAACTTGCACGTGATGCTTATCCATGCAAGGTCCGTCGGTGTCATGTCAAATATCACGCTGGTTGTAGAATTGCTATGGTGTCATGATTTATAACTGATGGTGCCGCGACGAAACCGGGAGCCTCCTGTGGGCGGACGACACAAGGTGTGCTGCTCGGCACGCGCTGGTATCGTCGTTACTAGTCATGACCCAATGTCAAAACTACACTAGTGTGTTGTTTCTACAGATACTTTCCTTGATCGTCTATTCTATATCCTGTTGAAAGATCTTTATACAATCCTTGAATTTGAGTTGTGCCTTGAAATGGCAATTAAGATGATTTTTGGAAAGAACAGTCACCGACATCAACATTACCGGACTACAAGAAGAGATAGACGAAGGGAAATTGCTGACCATCTCCATGGGTACGTAGTGTCACTTTTTATGGACATGTGTCACTTTTTATTTAATCAAAGAGAGCATCCAATGCTCATGGGTTGAACAGTTGCAAGACAAATAGGGATTTACATTAGTTATCTCAATCAGATGTTAGATTCAGAATCTCTCAAGTCCAACAAAGATGGTAATGGTTGAGATATCTCAGAATCTTAGCCAGTAGGCTTCAACACCTTAGAAGGGTTATACCAACAAGCACAGAATATTTTTGGATTCCAAGATAGAGACTACGATCATCTCAAGCATCAACCATGAAGAGTAATGGAAGGCTTGGAATCAAAAGAAGGTTAGCACCGAGGTTGATAGACCCTTATCTAGAGAGTTTAGTATCAAGATGATAGGTCCCTATCTAGGAAAGACTAGCGTAGCAAGTGCAGTTACCTAGATTTATGAAGACAAGTTTCAGTTCCTTTCATGGTTACAACGAGAGTAATGCTTGAGAGTACTTGGAAAATGTATTCAAGCCAGAGAAATTCAAGTCAACATCAACTTGACTTATTTTGATAACCAATCCGAAGTTTGGATGTCAGGAGAGAAAGAGCAAGTTAAAGTGATTTTAAGGTCGCCCAAGATTCCATAGAGGACCCCGGTGGGAATGATGCCATGTAGGAAGTAGAAAAGTATCTTTCGTGAGACTTATCCCATGTTTTTCAAACAAGTGCTAAGTAACACCAAATCTCGGACGAGATTTCTTTAAGGGGGAAGATTTGTAACACCCTAGTGTTAAGCATGTCATTAGCATATGCATTTCATACCCTAAGCATCATTAGCATGCATGCATCTATCATGTATATCATGTTTTTGCTCATAATTGCATGTGATGCTTGGTCTTATCATTTTATGTATGAAATGCTTGCATAATTGGTTGTTTAATATTTATTTATTCTTAGTTCTATTTATAAGATGTTTTAGAGCAAGGTTGATGTTGGTCATGTTTTCTAATTATGTTTTATAAGGATAGTTTGACTTGTTTGACTTGATTTGACCATGAAAGTGAATTGTCTTGTTTTGATTAAAAGTCCTAGCTAGGGTTTATGCATGTGTGTGCACCCTTCATGGAAAGTGTAGGTAATTTAGTGTAGAACAAAAGGTGTTATAGGATCGTTCCATGAAAGTGGGTGGATCGTGTTCGAAAAGTCGAAAATAGTTTGATTTGAGCTAAAATTAGGGTTTGTTTGACCCTGGAGTAGTTGTGCTTCGATTGATCGTAGTTTTCAAACTAGGCCGAATTAGGAGAAAGATTGTATAGGTGAAATGTTCAGAATTTTGTATGAACATTTCATTCCATATGAGCTTTGGCTAGTTTCTGCACGTATCTCGAGGCACAGCTTGAAACAGCTTGAATTAGGGTTTGATTTAGGGGTTTTAGTGACGCTTTGACGTTTTTGCCATCTCTCGAAACCGCCGGCCACCGCTGCCACGTCCGTGGCTGCACGCACGCCATGTGGCCTGCACTCCCTCGCACCTCGTTAGCGCCCACGCCTCCAAGAGGGACCAAAGCCACGCCCCCGCTTGCCGCCGTCCCCCCCCGCCCTCCTTTTCCTTGGTGGCCCGGCAAGGAAGCGCAGCAGCGCCAGCAAAGATGCATGGCCGCCGTGGGCTATTGCCGGCCGCCGTCACCGCTCAGCCATCGCCACCGCGAGCCTCGCCAACTCGCCCTTCGCACGACCTCGCCCAGGCCCTTTGCCCAAACCGACCAAAACGACGTGGGCTAATCGGCCGTTTTCGCCGCGACCGCCACTGCCGGAGGCGCCGGCGCAGCAAGACGGCATCGTGGGCCGCGCTCGCCCACCTCCATGCGCCGCTCTTCGCCAGATCGAAGTCCGGCTTGACGCGGCTGGTGCTCGTGCACCCGCCTAATCGGGCCAATCCCGCTTTCCACTCACCGGAACGCCGCTGAAGCTGGCCGCCGCGGTCAGGGTCGCCGCCAGACGCCGCCTGACCTCCTCGCTTACGGCCGCCCCCGCCACCGATTAGTGATCCCCACCCGCACGGACCCCAGAAACCCATGCCGCCGCCGCCGCCCGCCCCGCGGAACGGCGAGAACGCTGATGACAGCGCCGCGCGCCGCCCTCGCCGGCGAGCCGCCCACGGTGCTTCCCCCGTGCCAACCCATGGGCACCATCGCGCCGACGAGGAAGCTAACCATGCCCCTAGCGCCGCCAGAAACCGCGCCATCGACGAGATCCATCGCCGGCAGCAAGCTCCCCGCTTCCCGAGTCACCGACACGCTGGTCCCACCTGTCAGGAAAACAATATCCTTTATGTTTTATTTTCCACATTTTAGTGCATGTCTTGTTTAATTCATAACTTGGCCATTTTAGCTCCAAATTGAGTGAGACAAATTTTGTCATGTTTGTTATGCTCTATTCTATGATAGAAAAATATGAGATGCCATGTTCTGGTAGTTTTTATATTTATTTATATTCATGCTAGTAAATGCCATGAAATTAGATAAATGTGTATCTTTCTTTTGGTGCATGATAAAATAGTGGTCCTGTACAAAAAATGTTCATGTTTTGTGATGTACATCATGGGAAAAATATGTTTGACCCTAGGTTCTGTGGTGGAAATATGATTTTTGATTTATGTGCTATTTACCATGCCTTCTTAGTAAATTCATAGAAAAATAATTACTAGGGTTTTGGATGTGAGATTTGGTATGTTTGCTTTTGATAGATTTTAGAAGCTATTCATACTCGAAATCTGTTGTCCGACACTTTTCATAGTACAAAAGTATTTTCATGCATAGATTTATTGCTAACTTGTCATTTTTGTGTAGGGACAGTATATGCATGATGTTGCCATGAGATCTTTATGGTGGCCTTCTTAGACCAGTAGGATGCTAAACGTAATTTTTATAGATTTAGGGGAATATCATTTCATGTATATTAGTTTATCTTTTTGGCTTGACCAGTAGATTTATTTGAGAGATTATGACTTGGTTTGCTTGTTGGAAAAGTCCCAAGTGAAGTGCATGCTTGGATGAATTATTATGAGAGTTGTAATTTGTAGGTGGCCTGAAAATAGAGTCTCTGTTTTTGCTATTTTCGAGGCTGTTAATTTCAGATTCAGGTCAGGGTGATATGGAATGTTTTGTAGATAATTTCATAAGCTTTCCAACGAGTATTCGTTTGCTACATTTGGAGTTATAGAACTCCCCGTATGATCTTATTTTTTTCGACAAAGATGCCTAGCTGCCATTTTCTAGTGATTAGTGAATTAGGTGTTTTGCTTGATGTAGATTGTTAGGGTTTCTTGTATAGTTATAATTGTGTTTCTACAGAAAAATATCCACTTACTATTATCATACATCATAATGCATTCATACATTCCTCATCGGGTCGTGCATTCCTTAATATTCATCTTTTGCATATATATTCATATTGGATCAAAAAGAGAGAGCACGAGGAAATCGAGGAGGCGAGGGAAGGAGGTAATTACACAACTAGAAGTGCAGCAAGAGGAAGTCCCAGAAGAAGCAGGACACGTCGTCAAGCGCTGAAGTGCCCAAGGCACCTTTTAACCCTCTTCTCAAGGCAAGCCCGGTGCATGCTGCCCTTTCCTATGCTTTCTAACTAAATTGTGTTAAGGCCCTTTATATATGTTGATGCATTAAGTTTAGGAAAGTGGTTGAAACCATTGATGCACATATATCCTTGTTGAAGTTGATATCCTATCCTATTTAGAGGTCTAGGTTATAAATGCTCAGTATGGTGATTGCAAGAGAGATGCTGATTCCGGTCACTTGAGAGGATTTTTGTGGTTAGTCACATGGGTGACTAACAAGCCGCTATTTGAGAACCTGAATAATAATAAAACATGCTTAGATTGGATGGATATTGTGGTCTTTCCATCCGATCGATTAAGGACTCATACTTTGCTCCGCTGTGGTCGGAAGTTGAACGCACCCTATTCATATAGTAGGCTCCTGGGTCGTGAGCCACGAAGCAAAATGGGAATGTTAGCCGCCATGCTTTCGCTTATCGCCTCCCCTTTGGTGATGGTTGGTGTGGTTAATCGGGCACAAGAAGATGCGCACGCAGGGTCGTACTCGTTTACGCTCACTTGGGTGCTCGAGAAGGAGGGGGGTAGCCGGCAAGACCGAGACTTTACGCCCCGTAACGCCCCGGGAGTGATCGGGTCTACCTTGATCTAGTAGGCCTAGTTTATGACAGGTATTCGCCACTGGTTTGCAATCGATTCGAATCGCCATCTCTCCCCGATAGTGAGAACCCGGGTTGCTTCAACGACAATGTAGTCTTAATATCACAATATATGTTATATTATCAGGTTGCTGCTGGTAAAATTATGATCAAGTTACTTATGCTGTTATCTATATGTCGCTGAGCATATGTCTTTAACCTTGACTATACAGGATCTATGGTTATGTATATAATAAATAACCTTTTAACTTGAAACAACTCAAGTAGCATGTGTAGGCTCACTAATCAACCTTATTTGTGAACTTTAAATGTGAGTCAGCCCAGCTCCGTGATAAAGCCAAGCATAATCCTTTGGAGTCTTTTCCTTATTTTTCTGGTTTCAGACGGGTAAGTCTTGCGGAGTACAATTGAGTACTCACGGGTTTATTCCCAACTGTTGCAGGTGACTCCGCCTCGCATGAGTATAGCCAGCCTTGTTTGTTCTTTGTGGGTGAAGAATAATGCCTAGGCATGGCAATCTCCATATTTCCCCGTCTAGTGCTACTACCGGTTGACACTATGTTGGCACTATCTTATTTTATTTCCGCTGTACAACTAATTGGTTTTTGAAAATTATATGCTTCCGCACTCTAAACTACTTTTGAAATAAATGTACACGCACTTTGATTATAATATATTGAATTTGGTTTAAGATACTCGCGGATTTGAACTACTGAGCTCAACGATCCTTGTTGTATTGTTGATGAGTTTGAAATCACTGAGATTTCAGAATACCGGGTTTATATGGACTCAAGTGTAGACTGCGATTGCTTCGTAATTGCGAATTATACTTGATTTCTTATAAATTGGTCGGCTCTGTCACATGGGCTACTATAAACTATTTAATGGATGTGAGCTACAAGGAACTGTGAGCACGTATGTTTGATAAATGGTTTGACCGAGCATGTTGGTCAACCTCAACCATGGCTAGGGGTGAAAGCGATCGGGAATGATCAGAAAAATTCTCCAAACACTTTTGTTACTGCATTTTTTCTAGGAACGGGAACGGAAGACTGGTCGAGAAAGCAAAATTGGAATTACAGGATGTGAAAAATGATATATTTCAGTCAGGAACATGTCGATAACGGTCAGGAGTCAGCAATTCAAATCAGGAACACCCACGTACATAACCTATCCAACATTCGACTCAACACACCTATCCAACATTCGACTCAACACACAGTTACAATAGCTAGAGCCTGGGCGCGGCTACCGCACACGCTGTTGTTCGGCCCATTTCGATGTTGGGCGTTGTGGAAAAATAGTTGTGTGTGTTTAGATAAGC
Source organism: Hyparrhenia diplandra (assembly GCA_015847255.1). Taxonomy (NCBI): domain Eukaryota; kingdom Viridiplantae; phylum Streptophyta; class Magnoliopsida; order Poales; family Poaceae; genus Hyparrhenia; species Hyparrhenia diplandra. The sequence continues at coordinate 23,924 of JADLZK010011797.1, forward strand.
ATGACACCGAGAGATTCCCAAATCTGTTACAATTTATACTGCACGCCTATTCTCCATCCATGTGTGGAAGATAGCGCTAAGCCAATATAGTGTGGACCGAATTTATTACGTGACTCGAACTGAAATGAAGAGATTACCCGGACAAAGCAAGCAAAGGCTATAGCCAGACAAAGATCCCAATAGCAAGAGAGTATCATCTCAAGAAATTCGTAAAATAATTTGTTGGGTTACATTATTGGACGTTTATAATTCAATGTATCATTATAGCACTAGTAGAAAAATCTTTTTACAAGGCACTTGCAAAATATTAACGGTGGCGGTTATTTAAAAACCGCCACGGTTAATGTCACGATTAATGCGGGCGCTTATTTTTTATCAACCGTGGTGATTATAATAACCGCCACGGGTATATCATTGAACCGTGGCGTTTTTATAAAAAAAAACCGCATGGTTAATGAGGCCCAGCCCAAGAGCCGAAGAGGCCCGGATCCAATCTAAAAGCCCAATTTCAGTCTCATGTATATATATGCAGAGCTAGGGTTTTGGATCCCAATCCCCTCAGATCCCTTCGATCCCAATCCCCTCTCCGCACCCGACGCCCGACGCCTCCCTTCCCATTCCCATCGGCCCTCCCCTCCCTCTCCACCGGGCGCCCATCCCTCCCTCTCCACCAGCGCCATCCCCTTCCCTCCCTCTCCACAGAGCTCCACGGGGCATGGCGCTGGTGGCTCCCATGGGGGCGTGGCCCGTGGAGACTGGGGTGGTGGTGGCGCGCCCACGGCGCGGCGCTGCTCATTGTGGCGGCGCTGGTCGGCCCCCGACGGCGCTGCCGTGGTGGCGGCGCATCTCCCTCACCTCCGACCGGGCTTGTGTTGGCGGCGCATCATCTCCGTCACCCCCGGGCGCATTGTCGAGAGCGCCGGGCGGATCCCAAATTTAGCGGCGCGGATCCCGTGGCTGCCGTGGCCGTGGCGGTGTGCGGAGGTGGCTCGCGCGTGGCGGCGCATGGATCCAGCTTCAACGCGGGCGGCGGCAATGACCGCATGAAACCCTTGCCGCCAGCCTCGATCACGGGGCCCATTTGGGCCTGGACCCGGATTTTTTCTTTTTTTTTTTTTAGATTAACGGTGGTCGCTTTTTGGGCTGTCGAAAACTGCCATGGTTAATCAAACGATTAACTGCGTGACCCTAGCTTGGTGGCGGTTTCAATAACCGCCATGGAAAACGGAAAAACCGCCACGGAAAAAAATCTGTAGTAGTGTACCTCAGGTCATGTAACCTTGACAGTACTTCAAATCGATATACACTAAGATAGGCAATCGGGGGTGGGGGTCAATGATTGCGGAGGCCAAAATTAAAACTTTAAACTTCGCCCTAAAACACAAAACCGAATTAAGCCTCTTTTTCAATTTTGAACAGAACGTTATGCCTCTAATAAAAAAATAATGTCGACCATAAAAACATAGCTCCTATTGACCTCAAACTTTTATGGATCAAAGTATATGAAATTATTGAACTAACCCAACTTGAATTGCATCAATCCGAGGTCTAGAAAGATATAAAAATAACAAGATCGCTGATTGAGGAAGTGACGAGAATTGATAAAACATTAATTTCGTGATTAAACAAAAACTATTAAGGTTTATGCAATAAGACTTTTCAGATTCCTAACACAATGTCCTGGCACAATTCTGATCGATCAAAAGACATGTCTAAACTAGCAAACAAGATATCAATTTATAACCAAAAAGTTAGACATGTAAATCAAAAGCTAACCTGAAGAATGAAATTACCAACACATCGATATAAAAGAATTGAAATTCATTACTCTGATAATGTATTCAAAAGATGCAACTTACAAGCATCTACAAAAATGATTCTACACAAAAATCCTAAAGCATTAAAACAGCCGCGGGAAACACATGCGCTGCCTCTCTTCTCCTTTCATCACACACACGCCTATTCTTGCTGTTCACAACTCCATTACCGACGTGCACACCTCGGTCTCCTTTTTATAGCCAGGCACATCATCCCTGCTATGTCCAACATAGACATTGCATACTGGTCCTAGCCTCAAGTCACGTACAACCAATTAGCCTCATGGTTAGTCACTTGACCGAACTCCATGCATGCCAAGAGAACCTTACGTCAGGCAGTCAAGGTACCTCGATAATCATGGATCACGCACACATGACTATCTCCATGCACCCTCACGCGACCCGTGCACGTTGCACCACACGCATGCACTTCTGTTACCAAGAGGCCAATTCGGCTCCATGCCACCATACATGAGCCATACTTGATCATGCCAAACGTGCACACACATAAACCCATGCATGCATCAAGCACAACACTGTCCTAGCTGCACTAGCCAGAACCAACACCACACCGTAGCCCGTACGTCTCCCGTGCACATCTCACGAAGTGGTCGCCTTCACGTACATTGTTCTCTAGCCCGAACGTTCCGCATGACATCCTTGACCGATAGGACCTCAGTTCCTCCCTGAACTTAGTCCCGAAACCTTAGTTCCCTCTCTGAACCTAGTTCCAGTCCGTCATCGGCGTCCGCCTAAAGCAACACCTGCACATGAACAAACACGCAAAACCGTATTCGAGCCCAAGTCGATGACTTGACTCAAGTCAATCCGCACAACACCTCACACGAGCATGTCATGCAACAATACCAAATAATTATCCCGTCACAAGTATATATAAGTAGCACATGCATATCAAATTATGCCATAATTCAAATCACTTTGCAATGCCAATTTCATCTGAAACCAATTTTTCATCACATGATCTCACACCAACATGCTGCAAGAGGAAAGCAAGCCTATGTACTACACGTCCACCCATATACTATCCCTCCATTTTATTGCCGGCCAACTGGTAAAGGTCTTTTTTTTCCACAATTGCAACCAAATGCCGCAAAAGGAAGCACTGTGAAAAAACTCGTCATGCCGAGTAGGCTAATATCTTTGACCAACATACTCTTATCTTCCTGTTCGGTCTTCGCTATGACAATCAGCTAATATAAGCCCACACATAGCTGTGCAATGAAATCAATTGCAGATAATATCAGGTCACAGTGAAACTCTAGGTATAGAACAAATAAAAAGCTTGTACAGATTAGGTTGCACTACTACAGATTCGGACATCACTGCCAGTCTCATCACTGCCAGATTTGAGACAGCCGGCAGTGTTGTACCTTCACTGCCGATTCCGAGCATGAAAATGAGATAATGATTGGGCCAGACTAAAACCGGCAGTAAAGGACCGCATCACTGCCGGTCGGGTTTACACCGGCAAAGTGAATTGGCGACCACTTATCACCGCCGGTTGTAGTCAAGAACAGATAGTGATTAGGTGTTATCACTGTCGGTTCTAGCCAAGAACCGATGGTGACAAACTGACAGCAAAAAGACGGAAGCTGTCCTCTCCTTCCTCCCTCTTCTATCCCGAGCATGTAGGCGCTTTTTTGGGTGAAATCTCGCCATTGTTGCGGCCGCTTCTTCACCGTGAAGTTAGCTCTTGGATTTGAAAGAATGGCTTGATGTTTTTGCTTTAAGGTTAGTAACAAGCATCCACTCCTTTCATTTTGCTGCTTAATTAGTGTTATGTTGATGGCTATATTGCTTGAATCTCAACCTAGTTTTTCCTCCATTCTATAAAGCACTTTACCAATTGGACTTTGTGCAATGCTTCCAAGCCAATTGTGGTGAATCCATCATTCAAAAGGTTGGTGTCTATGAACACATTTAAATTACTAGCTAATTATTCCATGGTGGTCATGTTCTTGATTGTTAGTATGTGATGCTATAATCAGTTCTTAGGAATAGAGTAGATTCTTTTTATAATTTTGATGCGCAAATTAATCCATGTGTCACCTAACAACGTGTTGTTTGTAGCTACATTGTCATTCCCGATCATGTCTCCGTTTTAGTATTTTTTTTAAAAATCAGTGTCTCTATTTCGTGGCATGGAGTAGAATAGTTGTTCTTCAATATTGTGCAATAATTGTTTTAGTGGCTATGTTTTTAAATTAATATGGGCATTCTTTTGGAGCTACATTGTTGTTGATCATGTTTCCAATCTTAGTCTTGTCTTAAAATTAGTGTCTCCATTTTTATGTGGCATGGAGTAGAATAGTTGTTCTTCATTATTGTGCAATAATTGGTTTTTATGTGGCTGCATTTTTTAAAATAATATGGGCATTGTTTGGAGCTACATTGTTGTTCATGATCATGTCTCCAATTTTAGTCTTTTTAGAATTAGTGTCTCCATTTTTACGTGGTGTGTTTTTCAATTTATATGGCCTGGGATACCAATTTTATTTTTCCAATAATAAGTGTACAATTTATATGGTACTATCGAACTAAATTGTAGTTCATGAAGTTCCACTTATTAATTTCTCTCAGAATCCTTTGTCTAAATATTTTTGTGCAGAGATGTATCGAGAGTGGATGCATCTGTCCCAAACGAATAAAGCGATACAAGCATGGCGTCGCCTAGTTTATCACCGATGCTAAATTTAAAGTCAATACTAGGAATGGAAACCTTGTCTTCTGCCCATGCAAAGATTGCATGAATCAAAGGAACTTTCGTCAAGTTGAGTTTATACAATCGCACTTGTTTACTAGGGGTTCATGCCAAACTATACGATATGGACTATGCATGGCGAGGTTGGTGTGAATGTTCTGCAGGAAAACGATGATGATGTGGCCATGCCTAGCGTAGCCATCCACAATGCTGACGAGGAACCCGACATCAACACTATGGCCACGGTTAATGATGTGTTTAGGAACACGCTAGCTGACGACACCAAGGATAATGATGGCATTTCTTAGCTACTACATAATGTAGAGACGGGATATCTTAGTGAAAAACAGCTGAGAAAGCTAGAGAAAATGAGACAAGATGGCAAAACACCATTGTATAAGAATTGTCCAATGAGCAAACTGGAAGTTGACTTCATGTTGTTAGAGTTCGAATCGACAAATGGATTGAGGGATAAAGGCTTTGATCAGTTGTTAGGTATAATAAGGAAAAATGCTCCTAGAAAAAATGAGAGTTTCCAGAAAGGCAAACCTAGCCAAGTAAATGCTCGCCCCATTGGCCTAGAGGTTGAAAAAATTCATGCATGTTCCAATGATTGCATATTACTCCGAGGAGACAAATACAAATACCGGATAAGTGCCCCAAGTGTGAAGCTCCATGGTACAAGAAAGGGTCGTCGATGGGGGGTACCAAGACCAGAGGAGGTCCCGTAAAGGTCATTTGGTGTTTCCCTATAGCTCACTAGGGTTCATAGGTCGTTTGGATGCACAAAGTCAGCCAAATGTTGGCGCCGGGCATGGCAAAGAGCACAAGAAAGATACAATGATGAGCCACCCCGCCGATGGGAAGGACTGGAGGACTGTCAATACTATGTTCTATAAGAACATTGGGGTAGAGGTAAGACACCTTTTGGTTTGGTTTGAGCACAAATGGGATGAATCCCTTTGACCAAAGTTAGAAGCAATCATAGCACCTCGCCGCTTCACCTTCCTCGATGTAGGCTTTTTTGATTTTCATTTATTTGAGCTGGAGTCTAGTGGAGATGTAGGCTTATGTTCCTCTTTGATTGTCTTTGTCATCTAGCGGGATGGCAGAAAGTTGTTCTTCTTTGTTTGTTAGTGTTGTGCCAATTTGCCTTGATGATCAAGCTTCATCTTCAATGATTCAGGTGTCTTTTGCGTGATCATGGACGTCCATGACTTTATGAGACACCATTATTGATGACATGTGAGATGGTGTCTTCAAGAGTGATGATAACAAGACATTGATTTTCTGATATGTGGTGAGTTCCTCCTTGCTTCTTATCAACTTCCTAGCTTGAGTTTGGAAAGGCTCAATGCTATGTCGCCTTTGACATTACTCATGTTCAATTGATTTGTTTGTCCACTTTCTCTTTTCAAATCATGGACAGGCACAACTTATATTCATTATTTCCTATAAAATGTTAATGGACAGATACCCGTGGGAATATAACAAATTCGAAATACAAGGTTTATTGTCCATAAATTTTTGTGGTTTTCCTCTATGCTAGCAAGAATGTATGATTTGAGGATTAGTTAGCATAGATTTGTTAATTGTTGCATTCTAGCATGGTTCATGCAAAGATAACATGAAATAATTGATAAGTAAAGAAACTTTGATACTCCACAGTCCTTCCTCCATAAAGAAGGAGTGGGGTCTTCTTTGTGCAAAGTTATTGAGTTCATCACTTGCCTTGATTCATTTATGATATAAATTCATCTCTTGACTTACCCAAAACAAATTTGAAAATTTCCTACCGGGTTAGTCCGACTAAATAACCAAGATCTACTAAAGTATGCTATCACTCAAAAATCATCCAAGACACTATGTCTAAACCGATCTAGGAAAGCATTTTAACCCAAGCACCACCGTTGATTGTAATTAAAGGCTAAATTTAACTATGTAAAATACCATCAACCAAGGATCAATGATACTAAAATAATTCTATTATTAACAAATTGCACGAGTTTTGTTGTCTCCCCAGTTTTACAGACAATCCTTGGAAAGCGTAAAAAATAGAGAGAAAAGATAAGAGAAATAGAGAATTGGGAGAAAAGGATCGAACAGAAGTATTTTATATAAAATACAAGGACCTAAAGGACAAAAAGAGGATGCTACACGTCCGAGGTGGGACCCACCGGCAGACCCACGACCGATCGCCATGTGGGTCTGGCCGATCGGCCACCTAGATCCGCGCCACATCGTAACAGCCTTCTAGAACCTTCCCTCCACCGCCTTTGAGATCCAATCTTGACCATCCATTAAGGTCGGTCCGATCCGACGGCCACGATTCATCCTGTGAGGCTATATAAGCAAGGATAAAGGGACCCCCTAAAACCTTAATTCAGAATTTATTATTCAAGAGATCCATTATAATTAGAGAGAGTTGATTAGCAACTAGGTTTCCAGAGATTAGAGATTAGAGATTAGAGAGCTCTAGTTCTTCAAGATTATATAGTATTAGACAATCTATTAGAGATTCAAGTAAGAGTTCGAGCGTTGCTCAAGACTTCGTGATCTGTTATTATTGGAGATTTGGTAATACCTCTTATTCGATTTCTCATTATGACTTTTGCTTTATTTTATTATATTATTCTTTGTTATGTTCTTAGTATATTTGATTTGTATATTGGATATAGTTCTAGTTAATGATTATTATATGCATAAGATCGTGGACAACTTTGCTTTATTCCAGAGAAGTTAAGTCATAAGTTATATGTAAGCATGGTGCTTAGATATAAGTTATTTGTGGATGCCCTCTATATGCCGGTCGTAGGGGTAGATCGTGACGGATGACAGCCCTATTAAGTCCTCTGTATTCCTCCCCCGTATATAGAACTGGTAGAACGTGGTCACGAAGGAGGTTATGGATGCTTTATAAAAAACCTCTCTAAGTGATGTTCCTTTTGCTATATGATATTAATTTGACTGTGCTATGGATGAAGATATTTGATTTCCTATGCTTTTGACTTAATGATTAGTAGTTACTTAGATGTCTTTTACTCAAGAGTAGTTATGATTGTCTTTACTACATTAGATGAGTCTCTATATCTCGCTGCCTCTCGAATACCATTATCATTTATTATTTATCCTTTATCATTTATTATTAGAAAACTCATAAATATTATTTACTATCATCTTTATTTATCTTTATTATTTACTTACCCCTCGCTAAAGTATTAGAATGTTTTTATATTGATTTATTATGAGTCATATGAATGTTGCCTCATAGTCCTTCCTTTGGGAAAATATAAATTACGATACCCGGTATACTCTAGGTGAAGTGCTACAATGGTATAGAGTTTATTTTCTAAACATATCTCGTGCGCTTATGGATATAAAAATTATTTTATATATGTGACTAGTAAGTGTAGATTTATTTTATACCAAGTGTTTCTAAGTGCCATTGCAAGGATAGGTTTTCTTTCTACCTTATAGTGATGATGTTTAGAAATGCCAACAAGCATTTCCGCGCCGCTGTCGGGAAGGAAGAGTAAATATGGCTCTAGGATAATAAATACTTATAAATAAATCATAACCTTTGCTTTAGCAGGATTACCCTTTGTTTTGTTTTTTTTTTTATTTCAGGTAAAAATCATATTTGGTTGTGGGTCATGGGGTTTCTCATCAATTTATTATCATCTAGATTTGAAGAAGGAGCTTTGAAGTTAGTCTTTTGAAGCTATGGCAACCAAGACTCTCGCACGAGTTTTCAGCTCCTAGCATTAAGAATATTCGTGTTGGACCAACACTAGACAACAATATAGAAGAGTTTGAGTTGAAGCCAAAGCCCTCATCAATCTAATTCAAACCATTACGCTCGTTGAAAAATACATGAAGATGCCACCACACATCTCGTAGAATTTCTAGAGATCCTCAGAGCACCATCGCCATCAAGAACATTCCTCAAGACGCCATATTACTTTGTTTGTTACCATTCTCATTAGTGGGACGAGCAAATCATTGGTTCTACATGAGCAAGGATCGATTCACCACTGGGCATTATGTGCCGAAGCATTTTTGGAGAAGTATTTCCCAGCCAAGAAAAACCAATTAGTTAAGAGGAAGAATTACAACATTCTAGCAGCTAAAAGGAGAACCTATTCCCGGATGCACGGGAGCGCTTTCAAGACTATGTGCAAGATTGCCCGCATCATGGAATGGAAGAATGGTTAGTCATACAAACCTTCTTCCACGGATTAATTAGAAGATCACAAGAATAACTAGATGCCACCGCTGGAGGATCATTCATGTCCCTCACTATTGAAGAAGCTCAAGAGATCATGGAGAGGATATGTAAAAATCATGGATGGACAACATATAACATTCAACCATGCCATGAAGGTGAAGCAAGCACGTAAGAAGTATGTGCCCTATCTACCAAGATGGACGTATTATTAGATTGGCTTGAGCAGAGAGAAAGTTATAAAAGAGATAGACAAGCCATTCAAGATGCATACACTATGCAAAATCAAAAAAGAAAGTGTTTAGAATCCCCTGAATCTCAAGATCTGAATATCGTCAGTTCACAATAGAAGGATCACAGAGGGATTCAGCCAAAATCAAGCAACCAAGGTAAGTACCAATGTGAGTATAAAACTAAACAACCTCCTTTAAGAGATTTAATTTTGCAACAATCTAGAGTTAATGAGATGGTTAATAAAAAGCTTACTGCTATTGATAAAATATTAGAAAGCATTAATAACAGACTAAGTGAAATCTCTTCTATCTTGAATGATCAACATGTTTTTAACAAGAAGATAAAATCACAAATCATGCAATTATTTTCTAGGTTGCCTATTGCCACTAACTCTGAGCAGGTTCATAATATCACTACAAGAGGAGGTAAAGCTACTCGTGACCCACCTTATCCAAAGGGAGCACGAAGACCCTCAGTTACTGTTCGGACAGAAGTAGAAGCAAAAGCCGAAGAAGAAAAAGATGAATCAGAAGCAGAGGAAGTTACACCACAAGAGCATGAATTGCAACATGACTATCATGATACACCAATTCTGCCATTTCCACGGAGGAATAGAAGAACCAAGACCGATGAACAATTCAGCAAGTTCATGGAAGTAATCAAGAAGTTATACATCAATGTTCCATTGATGGATGCCATACAAGTGCCTACTTATGCAAAAATCTCCGAGATATCCTCAACAACAAAAGGCCACTGCCAATCACTAAAGTTATCAAGCTAACAGAAGAATATAGTGCTACCATCTTAAATATGGCACCTGTCAAGAAGAAGGATCCTGGCCATCCTACAATTGAATGCTCAATTGGAAGCCAAACTTTTGAGAATGCATTATGCGATCTTGGAGCAAGTGTTAGTGTCATGCCTAAGACGGTTTTTGATAAGCTCAACTTCTCGACACTCACACCCACTTCAATATGCTTGCAACTAGCACATCAATCAATCTGTTACCCTATGGGAATTGCTGAGAATATTTTGGTAAAGATCCGAAGTTTTCTCGTCCCAATAGATTTTGTGGTACTTGACATGCAAGAAGACATAAGAACACCACTCATTTTCGGAAGACCTCTGCTAAGTACACTCAACGCTCACATTGACGTTGGAGTTGGAGAAATCAAGTTCAGTATTAATGGAAACGAAGAAAAATTAGCTTTCAGGCCACGACCGGAGCAAGCTTCATTAATAGAAAATAATGAAGAGCTAGAATTATGTTCATCATCTCCGGAACAAGAACATGGACCTGATCAACTAAATATATCTACATCAAAGGACACGGACTTCGTGGCTTTCCATTAAAAAGGTAATTCGGTAAGTATTCTTGTTTTTAATTTCTTGCATTTCAATTATTTATTTCTTGTCACCATATTTCTTAGAAAATATAAAGAGAGTTTTTCATAGCATAAAAAATATTAATTTTTAAGCCCCATGTAAATAGGATTTACAGTGTGTTAAAACCCCCGTAAGTAATATTTACTATAGAAAAAAAATAAAAATACTGTCATTTGAATTCTTATTTTTCATAGATTCATAAAAGTAATTTTATTTCTTTTTATCATTATATGGTATAAATACGGGAACATGTAGGACCCACATGTCATACACCCATCATTTCCCACCTACCACACCTCTTGTCTTTTTTCCTTTTTTTATTTTTCTCCACTCATCCCCACTCACATAACTCCATCCCTGACAAAAAGAAATTGGTCGGTAGTGTCACATGGGTCTAGGACAAGGCCATGGGGAAGCACAAGGCAGCAGGAGGCCACTGGCCAAAGGCCATGGCCGGTCGGCAATTAAGGCCTGGCCGGTCGGCCACCACCCCCTCCTCCTCTCTCTCCCATTATTCTCCTACCACTCATTCTACCTACCACCAACTCTAGAAACTGCACCAGCATTCCAGGAACCGAGCACAAGTCCGTATTTGAGATTGAGTCAATTTGAAGAAAAATAAGGGGAAGTGAAGGCTGAGTAAAGATCCTTTGATTATTTTCTCTAACCCTCACCTCTTCTCTAGTCTTTTTTTTGACAATTTTTGCAGCAAGAAAACATGAAAGGTTGGAAGAACAAGCTATCATCCATGGTGACTACAAGGAGTAAATCAAGAGCAAACTCATCTTGGGGAGACTCCGAGATGGAGGTTGATCCATCCTCACCAACATTCATGGGAACCTCATCACATCAAAATCAAGGTGAAATTCTTTCCCTCTTGCAAGATAGAGATATTAAGTTTAACACTAGGCAAGAGAGAAACAAGTATGCTAGCATTAAGGACAAAGATTTTACCTTGACCACTATTATTGATCCCATGTTCCTTGCCTCTACGGGTATGAGTAATGAGTTTCATCACATTTTTAGAAGCATAGGTTGGGAAGATGCTTGGGAAATAAATGAACAAGGGTGTAGATTGCTTACTATTGAACTTTTATGCACCCTAGAGACTTATAGAGATGGCGTGTCATTTAGAATGTTTATAAAAGAATTTTCTGTGAATTGGTTTGCAATTTAGCAAGTTGCTTCGTTTTTCCTAAAACATGCCATGTTAATTTTGATGATGCTTTGCATGATTTTGATAGAGCTCATTTTTGGAAAGACATTTCTAATTTGCAACTATGAAATAAACCATGCACCGATGAAATCCACAATCCCACTTTAAGGTTCATGCATAAATGGTTGGCTATAACTTTGTTTCCTAGACAAGAAACTAGAGTTGTTAGACTTGAAGAGTTTAAATTGTTGTATGCTATGGTTAAAAGAGTTCATGTTTCACCTGCTAGATTAGTAGGAGAGTTTTCTTCTACAATTCCTAGTTTGAGAAGAGGAACAATTTCTTTTTGCACTTCATGGGTTACGCGTATTGCTAACAATCTTGGTTTATTGCAAAATGCTAATATTGAATATCTTGCTCAATCTCGTCCTGTCATTGATTTTTCATTCTTTTTACTATGCTCATTTGCTCAAAACAAAGGATGATAAAATTGTCGTGATATATAAGGATTACACTAATGAGATTGACTTACCCAACCCATCTTTAGGGTTGTATGTGGTGGATAGTTTTACCCTTGATTTGCAGAGAATACAAATAATTTCAGGGAGAAGATCAACATCGAGGCCCACAAGGAACCCACAGCCACATTATCAAGAAGATGATTCTACACTAGCTGCACCAGCTTATGGAGATTTTATTGATTTTAACCAAACTGGACCATCACGTACACATGGAGCAACAGGATGGCCTTCTCCACACCATTCTGAGTCTTCTACAGGAACTTCATGGGCACAAGATGTATCTTGGGGACATGGACACTTTAGTGAATATCAGGGGCAAGAATATGAGGAAACTAGCAGCATACAGAGAGGACGTATGCCTTTCTCTACAGCAGCCCATGACCAAAACATTTCAGGGCCACTCCCATTTCATTATAAACCACCACCACAGCCTATTCACTTTGCACCACCACCACCATTTGAGCCTTACCAGCAATATCCACCACAATATCCACCTCAGTACACCCATCAGGAGCCACCACCAGGAGAAAAATGTAGGTGAGATTTTTAACTAACTTTGGTGTTTGTATTGGTAACCTTGAGACAGGACAGCAGGAGCTGCACCACACTGTTCAGTAGCTAGGAGAAGAAAATCAAAGGTACCAGCAGGAGAATCGGTTGAATTGGGCATATTTATTTGATGGCTTGCACATTACACCGCCCACCACCACCTCAGTGACTTCATCAGCTAGCTTGGGGGAGGACCCCCAATTATCAGGTAAGTTTTCTTAACTTATTTTACTTTTATGCCAGTTTGTTTACTTTTCTACGTTTTATATGAAAAACCATAAAAATGTGAAAACCCAGAAAACCCAATAAAAATTATTTGGTAGGTTTTTAATTTCTGCATGAAAAAATGAAAACCCAAAAATAGAGTGTGTATATAAGTGTGTTTTAATTTGTTTTAGTTTGCTTTTTAGTGTGCTATCTTGTTTTTAAGAGTCATGTAAATAAGTAGAATCTCAAGTTATGAAGCATGCTCAACTTTAAAATACCTAGTGTTTAACTTGAATTCTTCCACAGGTTGTATAAAATTAATTTGACATGAAGATTTGCTCTACACTTTGAAAACCAGTGGGATGCATATGTGTAACACTGCCTTCCAAAGCCGCACCGCACAGCCCTTTCGAGGGGGGCGCAGACACACACACATAGCACCGCTTACACTTTCGCCCTCGCTCGTGTAAAAGGGTTAACCCGAAGGTGATATGGCTAGAAATGAGAGAGGTGAACAGGAAAAGAAAAAATTCCTTTTTTTTTTATTTACAACAGCTTTCAAATAGCATTTGCAAAAGAATTCTGAATAAATTTCAGTTTCAGCAAAATCTAAACATCACGGGAATATAAATGCTCCAGCATGAGTGCACATACATGTGTCTGGCCTTATGATCAATTTTAATTCCATGAAAATTATTGTTTCACTATATTCAATGCACTACATAATTGCATAAATAAATCAAATTGCCTATTTTAAAAACATGCAAATTTTTGGGTGTTACAATATGCTTGATCTAGATCTAGGTAATTGATGCATATGATATGAGATAGTTTGAGCTGCTGTTTATCTTTTTCTAAGTGAAACTAGATTTCTGAAGATTTATCTTTTGAAAACTTGAAAATTTGCATGATGAGATTCTACATGACAGAGTGAAAAAAAAAATCCTACCAGTGCCAAATATCTGATTTTTAGATTAGGAAAACCTCCAGTTACATAGGCTGCTTGCTTTGAATTGAGTAGATCAAGCTTTGCTGTTATCTGTGAGAGTTTAGTCATGAAAATCAAGAGCACACACACACTCCGCATCCACATATATGTATCCGCATATTTATGCTATTCCTACACTGGGAGTACGCATCCATACATTTTCATCTTGTCCACCTAAAAGTGTGTTATTCTCCTACACTGGGAGAAAACACCACAAAAATATTTTGTAGGATTTTTGTAAATAATTGCTCCAAAGTTTTTATATATCTCTCTCTTATATATTATTATTATTGTAAAAGAAGCATGGGGCTATGCGAAAAGAATTATGAAAAGAGAGTTGAAAAAGGACAAGTGTCCACAACGAAAACAATGGGTACTTAGATGCCCGCCTCGATTAAAAAAAAGAGAGAGAGAGAAGAAAGAAAGAAAAGAAAAGATAACCCCCTGTGTTCTTCTATTTTCAAGTCCAAAATAAGAGAGACAATATTCCTCAAAAGGAGCAAAGTAGAATTAGGTTAGCCTATATATATATTCCACCATATTCCACACACATGCACCTCTTGATTTAGTTGTATGACTCCACTCTCTATGGATCCATTGTTTGATCTATAATATATTCTTTGCAAGTATGCTATATTATTATTCGTAGTGCCACTCCTATGAGCTCCGCATAAGCCTTATTTAGAGAGTGAGTGAGAAAGAGAGAAGGCTCACTACAAACAGCCTTGTTCCACAAAAATATAATACATATTTGAGGGAAGGCATATCATTATCATTGCCTTAGTAAGGATTCAAAAAATACTACATATGAGTGACTTGAGAGTGTCATGCAATGAATCTCTGAGTTTTATTTTTGAAAACTTATAAAAACTCTAGAATGATGGTTGAATAAAGAATTTGAGACATAGTGCTCATTTGATCGTTTCTATCTTTCAATTACTCAAGATTTATGTGATTACTAAAAGTTCCATGGTTGAAAAAGATACATGAGTAAGTTTGAAAGATAGATTATTTTTATAATCCCGAGTAGAGTTCCCTGTTTAAATGCATGTGTATTTTTGAGAGGTTATTAATGTTCGAATCTCTCGATAATTGTTAAAGATGTTTTGCTAAGAGACTAGCAAAAGGTAAGCTTGGGGGAGCTTGTTGATGGTAATTAAAGGCTAAATTTAACTATGTAAAATAACATCAACCAAGGATCAATGATACTAAAATAATTTTATTATTAACAAATTCCACGAAGTTTTTTGTTGTCTACCCGTTTTTACAGACAATCTCTGAATGCGCCTAAAAAACAGAGAAAAGAGAAGAGAAATAGAGAATCGGGAGAAAAGGACTGAACCGTAAGTATTTATATAAAATACAAGGACCTAAACAACAAAAAGAGGATGCCACGCCGTAGGTGGGACCCACTGGCAGACCCATGGTCGACGTCGTGTGGGTCGGGGCCGATCGGCCACCCAGCTCTGCGCCACGCCGCCAGCCTTTCTAGAACCTTTTCCTCCACCGCTTTGAGATCCAACCTCACCATCCATTAAGGTCGTTTGATCCGACGGTCACGATTCATCCAGTGAGGCTATATAAGCAAGGGGCAGAGAGACCCCTGAAACCCTAATTCAGAATTCATTATTCAAGAGATCCATTATAATTAGAGAGAGTTGATTAGCAACTAGGGTTTCCAGAGATTAGAGATTAGAGAGCTCTAGTTCTTCAAGATTATATAGTATTAGACAATCTATTAGAGATTCAAGTAAGAGTTCGAGCATTGCTCAAGACTTCAGATCTATTATTATTGGAGATTCGGTAATACCTCTTATTCAATTTCTCATTATGACTTTGCTTTATTTTATTATATTATTCTTTATTATGTTCTTAGTATATTTGGATTGGATATTGATATAGTTCTAGTTAATGATTATTATATGCATAAGATCGTGGACAACTTAGCTTTATTCCAGGAGAAGTTAAGTCATAAGTTATATGTAAGCATGGTGCTTAGATATAAGTTATTTGTGGATGCCCTCTATATTCCAGGTCGTGGGGTAGATCGTAGGGATGACAGCCCTATTGAGTCCCCTATATTCCTCCCCCCGTATATAGAACTGGTAGAACATGGTCACGAAGGAGGTTAAGTGTAACACCCGGTTTTAAGGACAAAACCAAGTATACACCATATGTGAGCCCTGGAAGTCAAATCTCACATATAGCCACAAGTAAAAGGGTAGTATCAATTCACAATGCTTAAACACATAACATACACAATAGAAAACAATATAACCTCAGCTAGCGTAACGCGGAAAAACACTTCGATCTTTTTGGGTAGACTCCACAGTGGACCGACCGACCGGGTTGATCACAAGCCTAAACATCTCCCGAGGTGGGGGTGAAATAGCAAGAGTGAGTCCATGTCGAACTCAACAAGCATAGCTGGGTATTTACATACCTTTAAACCATGATCATCTTAACATAAGTAATGTAAAGCATAAAACGATAAACATGAATGATAATAAACACAAGTCATCATCCTTAGTGCTATGGTTCCGTGGCCGCCCGTGACCTTGGGCAAGGCTAGTATACCAGTTTTTCAAACTCAGAGGTGTACACTTTCACTACGAGTCATGATTCCCAAATGCAAGGGCGGATCAAACCCAGCACCAAGAACCACTAAGAAGCCCCTAAAGGTTCGTTCTAACAAGTTGGGGCAGCTAAGTCGCCGACATAGAACCCCCTTCCAATATGGCACATTACCGCAGCCTATACACATATCTTCGGGATAGAGAGCATCCTATATCCAATCCCGCAATTCCTCCAAGTTGCTAGAAAAATGATCTCTAGGGAACTAATGTCGAGCCATATAACCCTCATAGCTGTATCGTAATACCCGGATTCGCTAAAAGCGCACAAGTCCCCATGTTACTAACAAGCATATTCACGTTTATGGCATAAACATTCATTAAGTTATATGATCATGTTAAATACGATAAGTAATTCCCCAAGCTATACTTGCCTCTTAAATTTGCTCCAACTTTCCAATACTTTGCTCCTGAGCATCATCTTTTGATCTTCAACACTCACAAGCGGTCCTCGTTCTACTCGTAGCAAGCACCACACATACAAGCAAGCAAATAGAATAAACTAAGAACAATACACCAATCGTAGTAAAAGCTAAAGGAAAACTCGTTGCTACGGACAAGAGAACACAAGAAACGCCGATAACGGAGCTAGAACAGATAAGCTATCAATTAAACAAGATTTCCTTTAATAAAATAATATATTAGAATTAATCTTGAACTTCAAAAGTTGGAAACATGATTAAAGATGAACATTTGAGAACACCTAGCAGGATTTAAGATATGATGGAAATAAGATAACGACAATGATGAGCATATACAACTACGCCTCAGCAGCTCCATGATGTATATGAAAGATAAAATTTATTGGTTGAGGAATAAATAGAGAACGATGATTTATCATGCATGAATGACCACTCATGACATCAACATAATATTTGATCAATAAAATAATGGGACAAGGGACTAATCTGGCCGCTGACCTTCGGTTAATCCTGGTGCACGTTTGCACTTGCTTCACCAGTCAATATGCTTCAGCAGCATGGACAAAGATGCTCGGACTTGCAGTTGCTACAGCCGAGGAACATGCTAGCAAATATGGAAACAAATCGATGATGAACTGGTACATGGCCGAAGATGATCTGAAACGGTCAGACGTCTATATAAGAGACGGCAGGGCATAACACAAAATAGGATGTGCGGTGGCCGGACTTACAATCTCCAAGTGGTAGACTACGCCGGTGACATCGGATCTTGATGATTTTGGCTGGTCGATCAGCGTTGTAGCTGATGACCCTTTAGCCATCGATGGGCTTTGGTAGCTACGGCAAGGGATGGTTCAGTAGGAGATAGCAAAACATCATCCTGCAGTTCGGCTTTTGACTAGCAAAACACATGCACGTACAGAATTGCTGCTTAGTCTTAACTGAAGAGAAAGGAGAAAAAGATAGGAACCATATGCATGTTCAGTGCTCACCGATGACAAACAACGATCGATGGCTAGAGTTCTGCAACTGCAAGAGCAGGATGGACGGCGGCAGCCAAGGCGACGAAATCTTGACAGCAGGCCAGCAGCTCTCGGGCAGTCAACGTACTGTTGTCATCATGATGTCACAAGCAGCTAGCAACGATGTCATCAAGCCAATCGAAATCAGCTAGAGCACGTAGAGCATGCACGACATTGTCATTGTGCCAATGGCCGGTGATGGAGCTTCTCTCGCTGGAGTTCCAAGAAAACAGAGTACATGCAGCATCGGTTTTTCTGATAAGTACACAAGGATAGAGGTAGGCCATATATGAACTCACCTAGCACGGGTAAGGGGCAGGGCTCGGCGGGGTGGATGAGCTGGGCGAACACGACTTGCATCTACTGCTTCACGGTGTGCAATTTGATAAACTAGCATGCTGGATCGCTAGGTGTTCGTTTTGGAGAAGATGGTGCTTACGGCTTTGTGATCACCTTGGTGCCAGGCTCGGCAAGGCAGCAGACGGCGGGCACAGTTGCGTCGGATTTAGGGCTCGCGGCCGCTGTGCTCGATGGAAAAGGGGCGCTCGTGTTAGGGTTCGAAAGAGTACGGCGCAGCTGCAGCTGCAGCTGCAGCTTGGCTTTTATAGGCAGCCTCGACGTGTTGGTAGGAGAGGCCGGTTGAGAGGAAGCCGGCGGCGCTAGATGTTGCTAGGGCAGATGAGACCAACTCGGTGGCTTCCATCAACATGGATTGATGTGGTTTCAGGGTTCAGAATAAAATAATCGATGGTCTGGAGACTTGCTATTTATAGATGACACACAGAAACCTTGGCACGTACGGCATATATGGCTTGGAAGGAACGATGATGATAGGCATGTGCTAATAATAGTCGGACACAGCTTGATGATATAGAGTTCCGATCCTAGCCTGATCGCTTGCTGTTTTGGATCATCACGTCAAAGCAAAATAGCTCAAATACAAGATTTATTTAGAGCAAAAGAGAGATCTTGGGAAACAATGAGAGAGTTAAGTTCGGAAAACCAAACAATTGATTCCAGAAGACAATATAAAGGTAGGCTTTGAGTGGAATTAGAATAGGATTAGAGTTTATCATTATTCTCGGAATTAAGTAATTTCAGGATTAAGATAATTCTAGAAAAGTCTAGAATTAATATTTAAACCCTGAAAGATACCTAATGGCTCAAAAAACTTAGGAAAATTCCCAGAGACACTTTGAATCATGATGAAGCCAAATAAAGTGTTTGGAGCTCATGAAAAGATATTTGAGATGATCTAGAAAAAGAAAAGGCTCACAGAAAAGCCGAGAAATCCTCGAAAAGGTTTGATTTTACGGATTGATGTTATTCGATCATAGAAAAGTGATTTGAAGTTGAGTCTAAGGGTTTCGAGAAACTTATAATGAAAGATTAAATGGAAAGCTCAAAAATGAATTTAGTGTTTTCTATTCACAACCCAAAATCCTAAAATTTGGGGTGTGACATTAAGTGGATGCTTTATAAAAACCCTCTCTAAGTGATGTTCCTTTTGCTATATGATATTGATTTGACTGTGCTATGGATGAAGATATTTGATTTGCTATGCTTTGACTTAATGATTAGTAGTTACTTAGATGTCTTTTACTCAAGAGTAGTTATGATTGTCTTTACTACATTAGATGAGTCTCTATATATGTGTCTCCGGAATATCATTATCATTTATTATTTATCCTTCATTTATCCTTTATCATTTATTATTAGAAAACTGATAATTATTATTTATTGTCATCTTTATTTATCTTTATTATTTACTTACCCCCTGCTAAAGTATTGCAATGATTGTTTATTATAAGTAGTGTTTTTATATTGATTTATTATGAGTCATATGAATGTTGCCTCACAGTCCTTCCTTTGGGAAAAATATAAATTACGATACTGAATAATCTAGGGAAGTGCTAGAATGGCATAGAGTTTATTTTCGAAACATATCTGTGCACTTGCGGATATAAAAATTATTTTATATATGTGACTAGTAATTGTAGATTTATTTTATACCAAGTGTTTCTAGGCGCCGTTGCAAGGATAGGTTTTCTTTTCTACCTTATAGCGACGACGTTTAGAAATGCCAACAACGACGCTTTAAATTAAAACCCTTTTTAGTAGTAAGATCAACGCACCCAGTGGTGCAAAAATCAAACTAGACACGATGTCCAATTCAATTCAAGAAGACAGTTCAAACTAAGCAATGCCCAATTTAAAAGGTATATGAAAATACTTCAAAACCTAAACATACTATAGCAAAATACAAGTGATATGAAAGCATTGTAGGGACTTATTCAAAAGAGATGAAAGAGCATGGTCATAGTGAGTATTTTTGTTTTTTTTAATATTAATGCAAGTGGGATGGATATATGCATGGAACTAAAGACATTATAATTGGGGAAAAATATTAAACTAAATGGGATGAACATGTGGATAATGTAATGGAATGCAAAGGATAACTACTCCTCAAATTTAAAGTCCATGAGCAAGACTTTCACACCTTTAATTGATCATACTTATCACGACTCACATGATGGAATTTGTGAGTGATGTAGCATCTTTGTTCCCGTCACTTGAGATATGAGTTGAATTCTTGTGACATCCACCTTCTTTCTCCAATCCTAGATTCTTTTAATGTGTTTCTTCTATCTTGAATCCTAGATTCTTTTAATGTGTTTCTTCTATCTTGTAGGAGTTTCAATGGTAGGTCGCAAAAAACCGGTCATTCATTACCCCGCATAAGATAGAAAACTAGACAAACAAGGGTAATCCCGCTAGAGCAGAGGTTAATGGTTATATCAATCAATACAAGTTCATCAATATTCCTTTATTACATAGCTACTTTCCCTAGCAACGGTGCCAAAAATGCTTGTTGGTATAAATTAACTCATCACTTGTTCTAGTAGCCACCTATCAATTTTCTACATCTCTAGCATTGTACTAGGTTGTCATCCCTAGCTATGGTGCTAAAAAAATGATGGTTCATATTACCACAAGAATAATAATAAATAGATCTTATCTTATTATTATGTGACTAGAAAGAATATAAAGATTTATGCATGAAAACAAAGATCTGCAAGTGTTGACATTTCGTAGCGCATTCACCAAGAATGGACTTATGATCCATCCTCGGCAACGGCGCCAGAAATGCTTGTTGGCATTTCTTAGCGCAATCACAAGGATTCATATATCCTAGTAACTCTGCTAGGAAAACACCTGTTGGTATTCTCTGACGTTTATAGAACAAGTCCGCAAGCGCACGAAAATACCGTTGTAGCATTTCACCCGGAAGTATTCTGGTTATCGTTATTTATATTTTCCCAAAGGAAGGCATGGTGTAAAAGTATCTAATATGAACATGGATAATATAACATGATTGTATAATAGACCAAAGTTCATAACAGGAGTAAAGTGTGGCAGATAAAGGATAACTTGACACACACACGTGAATCAATCTCAAGGATAAAGATAAAACAATGAATAAAAGAATTAATCTAACATAGAGCAGGCATGTCCTAAATAGCTATGTTAAGAGAGCAGGTATACATACATGCTTTATACTGTTAGAGATTCTAGGTTAAGATAGCCATGATCACTATTGACTTACTTCGGGCACCGGATAACACTTGGTCCGCCAAGCATTGCCGGCCTACGGCTCACGCCAAAGACGGGGGGTTACAAGGGACGACAGTGGGCTATCACCACCTGCCGCCCACCACCTTGCTCGTCCGTGTATGAGGCAAATGAAGGCAGCCTCTAGCATAGACACCACGCCTACTCTATGACTACTACTCTAGCATTGACTAGGGTTACCCGCATGGTGAGGCCCTCTACCGAGCATCCACCACAAGGGCGACGACGAACCCGCAAGAACCCAACAATGACCAAGGCTAACTCCAAGAAGAACTCAACATATCAACTTAGCTCTAGATCTAAACATGTATGTATGATAGATTAAGCATAAGGTTCTATATGACAAGATCATGACATAGAAACTATAGTCGAAGTTCATACATCAAGATTATATCATAAGAACATTGCTCTAATTGTATAACATAACTATAATGATAATTTGAGAACAAGAATAAAGAAGAACTCTTTTATATTATTCATACCAAGAATACTCCAAGGTCCAAGCTCTCCAATGAAGCTTCTTTCCTAACTCCAACTATAAACTAAAAAGAGAAAAGATACAAGTGTGGAAAGAGAATGGTTCTTGTGTGGTGTGTATGAGTGAGAGAGTGAGGCCTCTACTTATAGGTGGAGTGGAGGGGCTAAATGGAAGATTTCCTCATAATATCACCAAACCGACCTCCACACCCGTCTGGGTGCACTAAACCGGCCAGCTTCTCCCCGCACCGCCCTCCCGGTCGGGTTAATGTACCACCGCCAAAGTTGGGCCCAAGTGGGCGCCAAGGTTGGCCCCAGCGCCGGCCGGCTCGGCTGCACCATGCCTGGCTCGGCCGGCCACCGCCTTTAAGGGTAGGCTGGTGGCGTGGCTTGGGCTGTGGCCCAGGTGGTAGCCAGCCCGAATTTGATACGTGTTGGGCCTGTCTCCATTGGGTTGATTGGTGTGCTATTTTACGCTTTTCCCAAATGACGCCTTTTTGGTATTTTCTCACTTGTTTTGGGTACAAAATCCTTCAATGACATAATTCTCCAATACAAGTGGAACTAGGTTAATAGTAAAGGTATATGAGTGTAAAGTTGTTTAGTTTACTCCCTTTTTTTAGTTACAAGTTGATGGTAAAAATATGTCGTTCTTGACCATCAACAAGTTTTCCCCAAGTTTACCCTTTTGCTCGTCCCGAGTAAAAGATAAGAACTTTTGGTTGTTGATCAAGAGTTGCTTCTATGCCGATTACATTTCACAAGTGCCATGCATATAATAAAATTTTCTTCCAAAGTTTGAATGAAATGGCATTATTATATATCCGCTCGTTATTTTCTTGATCTTTTTATGGGGCTTTTTTCGCCATCTCCATGTCTTCGGTGGTTGCAAAATAGAATAGATTCATGGACTTCCTTATCTTTCATTCTTTTTAAACAACTATCCTTCCAAAGGTTTTGAAAGTTTTGTAAATAAAATAGTTCCTCGATGATCACTGACGCTCAATGTGTATATTGCTCCTCACCAAAGGCTTGATTTGCCTTTCTTTTCTACCTTCTAAATAAGGCTTTTATGGAGCTTTTTTGGTAGGTGAAAGAAAGCATACTTGTATCATGCCATGCTGCTTAGTCAAAAATTGAACCACATAGAGAGAATAGTCATATGCTTTGATCAAGATGTGAGAGTGTGTGGAATATCTAATTGTTTTTTTATACTCCAGATATCATGACCCTCTTTTGAAAGAATGCCTTTGAGAGGAGTATGGGCTACTTTTTCTTCCTCTCTTCTTTTTTTTGGAGGAGTATTGATTTCTCATCTTTTTATTTGAATTGGACACATGTCCATATATTTTTTTAGCATAGCCCATATTTTTCCTTTGGAACAAGATATTTTAGTAAGGAGGAGTCATGATAGAAATGAGTGGAGTATATTTTTGGTGGATGGAAAGGTGCATGTTGCAGCGCAGCTCTCGGTGTAAGAGTTGGCGTTTATTTCGGGTGTATGTGAATCTTGATCATGGGCATATGAAAAGAATCTCAACATAGATCACAACAATTTGACAAAAGCTCACCATGCGCATAAGCAGCATATGACTATGGTTTCATATATATGTGAAGAGATCATGTCATATAGCTTTGGTAGGAAATATAAATCATTGAGGAACTTTTGATTTTTATTTTTGAAAATAAAACTCCAGATATAAAGTCATTCTTGGAACGAAGTCATAGCAAAGTCTATGTCACTATATCATATTCCACAACTACTTAGACTAGAGAGAGAATATTGTTGGTATTTTTTAACGCACACAAAATAAACAAGAAAAGATCTGCAAGTGCACAAATACCGCTGTAGCTTTCACCCAAAGGGTTTTAATAATGAATCCATTGAGGGAAACGTGTAAGGCTAACTACAAACTAAGTCAACAATAATGATAACTAAGTTTTGGGTTTATAATAAATATAAAAGTTTTAAGATAACTAAACGGGTTTTATAATAACTAGGAGTAGCAAAAAGGTTAGGATAAATAAGAGTATAAAGAGGATAACTAAGGGTCTTTGACTTCTAACTTTGGTAAACTACGTCTTCTACTGATCTATCTTAGCTGATAACTAATAGAGTAAAAAGCAGAATTTCTTCCCTACTAGCACCAATAAGACTACTAAACTTCTTCGTGGGATGGTGGGCTACAAAAGGACTCAACAAAGATGTCACACCCGGTGATCTACCACTGAAATCTAAAAAGTAAGGGCCATTCAAGATTAACCCTAGCCTAAGCACCACGCCTATGCTATAGATTAACACTCTACTCCCTCCTACGAACAGAATAAAGCACTCAAAGAGTCGATAGACCAAATAAACAAAGTAAACTTAGATTAAAAAAAGTAAATTACCGAGAGAAATCTTGAAGACAAGAAGAACTTGAATCCACTGGAAGTACAAGCCATACAGTAAAGCACCGACAAAGCCGGCACCTCCTCCCAACTCATCCCTCACACTCTATCTCACTATTTCTATGTATAAGACTAGATCTATGAAGAACTAATCTTCTCTTGATAGCTAAAACTAGGAGGTAGATCCATGGAAGGGACCCCTCTTGATCTCATAGAGAACAATGAATAATGAATTATGAATTACGGTTTCGGGGTGGTCTCGCCCTCGCTTATATATAGCCCCATAAGATGAATCTCAGCCCTCGGATCAAACCAACTTCATTGGACAACCTAGATTGAACCTCAAGGTCGGTTGGAAAAGGTTCCGAAAGCCGGACACGTGGCTCCACCGAGGGAGAGGGACGGCCGTCCCCACCGGTCGGACGCCTTGACCCTCAATTCGACATGTGGGCCCCATCTTTGGCGTCTCCTTTTTGTCCTTGAGGTCCCTAAAATTTATACTAATGCTTCTATTTTGGTCCTTTTCTTCCGTTTCTCTATTTTTTCTCTTTTCTACTCTTTACTGGATCCATCCTGCAAAACTGGGTATACAATAAAACTCGTGGAATTCATTAGTATAAATCCTATCTTATAGTGTTCTTGTTCTTATTTGTTCTATTTATTTATGGTAAAAAGTTGACGTTATCCAAATCATCAACAAGCTCCCCAAGCTTACCTTTTGCTAGTACCTTAGCAAAACTATTTATTAATAACAATCTTGAATCAGGAGTTGCTACAATACTTTCATTCATTCGTAAAAAGCACACATGCTTTTTAAACACAAACTCTACTCCGGATCAGATAACAATTATTTTGACTTCAAACTCACCCATATTACCTTAAACCATGGAGCTTTTTAACTTTTACTTGGGTCTTGAGTAATTGAAAGACAGAACAAGCAAGTCAAGCACCATGTCTCAAGTCTTCGATCAACCAATATTCCAAAGTTTTTATAATTTTTCAAAATAAAACTTAGAGCTTTTGTATTGAATGGCACTCTCAATCTCTCAATATTTTTAGTATCTATTTATTACAGCTAGGTGTCTACAGGGAGATATACCGAGTGCTGAAACCTGGTCAATACTTCGCAGCAGATGAACTGTGCTTGACTGATAAATTTGATCCAACAACGCTAAACATAGGGACCTCAAGGCCAAAATTGAGTTCGGCTGTGGCATGCCTGACGTCCGTACCGTACTCATCAGTGCATCCAAGCTATGAAAGAAGCTGGATTTGAGGTGCTGAACCATGAGGCTGTGGCTATGGTTTCACTGGGACAAATCTAGGTCAAATTACTTTAGGGCATAGCAAAATGACTCTTCTATTTTATTTTAGGTTGTCTTGGCGAGGGATCTTGCTGAGGACTCTCCATGCCCATGGTACCGGGACACAAATCCCTGCCTTTTATCATGGAACAGCTTCAGTAACTCTGGTGTTGGAAACTTCCTAATTCGTGCAATTGTAAGATATTGGATGTACTAAGACATGTTTCGAGGTAGTCGTATAATCTACAGGCATTGTGCATGAAATGTCTCAAAGCTACGGTTTTATCGTTTTGTTGCAGGTTCGTACACTGGAGATTCCTCCAGATTGTCCCGAAAGGCAGCAGTAGGATTGCCAGCATACTGCATACTGCATCCCATGACCTTATCACAAGCACTCGGTAAGTCATGAAAGGAAATTACCATCTCCTACCAATAAGAAAGATTACCATCTCCTTTTCAGAATCACAACCAAATTAAAATTTGATGGAAATAATGGATGATCCATGATCTCAAGGAACAGATATTTACAGTGACCTTCTTTGTCCTTGGCCAGAAACCTCTCAAGGAGAGTGATGTTCAAAGCAACCTACAATATTAATGGAGAAAAGAATGAAGTTTCCTCGGATCCTTGTCCTTTATTGAAATATATACGGGCACGCTTAGCGCCCGGACGTCCCGGACGGACGCGCGCGCCTGCCCGGCCAACTGGGCCCCGCCCCAGCCTACCCCCCGCCTCCGTGATCGCAAATGTCGCGCCGTGCCGCATCGTAAATGCCCCGCCTGCCTGCCGCCCCCGCATCGTGATGCCCCCCGCCTGCCCCCGCCCCCCGGCGTCGCGATGCCCGCATGCGACCATGGGAGCTCCCCCCCCCCCCCACCCCCACCCTCTCTCCAGCGCAGCCATGGGGAGGTTGAGCTCGACCCCAGCCCAGCCATGCGGGAGCTCGAGCTCGACCTCGGCTCAACCATGGGGAGTGCATGTAGTAGGAGGTGGGAGAAGAAGAAGAAACAACATCTGATCTACTTTTAAAACAATCGGGAACCAATAGATGAAACATACGCATGAATGTAGTTGAAACACTTGTAACATCATTCTGAAACACTAGAAAACACCCCGATCTACTTTTTGAAACATCCGTAAAACAAACAAAGTTGAAACATACGACTGAAACTAGTTGAAACACTTGAAACATTCCTTCTGAAATATCGATGAAAAACATTCTCTCGAAACACTAGAGAACACCCCCGATCTACTTTTTTGAAACATCCGAAACAAACGGTTGAAACATACGACCAAAACTAGTTGAAATACTTGAAACATCCCTTCGAAACATCGATGAAACATATCTCAAAACATGTGAAACACTCGATCTACTTTTGCAACATACATATGGTTCGTTGAAACATACCCAAAACAATCAAAAACAAACAAATGAAACATTGCGGAAAGAAAAAAAGAAGCATGGCGTGGGGAGCGCTATGGCCCCGGATGCAAGGGAGGCGGCAATGACCCCGGATGCGATTAGACGGCTGTAGATCCGGCAGACCATGGGCGCTGAAGGGGTGACGCCACGCTGGCGGGTCTAGCCACCGGCTGCACCGACCGCCGGCGCGAGGCGTCGCCGACTCCCCCGGGCGCAACTCCTCCCCGGTGTTGTGCGCGCGTGGTGGATCCGTGGCCGGAGTGGACGCCGGTTGCAACCAGCCCCGCCGCGAGCAGCAGGGCTTAACGAGGGGTGGAGGAACAAAGATGAGGTGTGGCGCAACAGCAGGGCTCGGGAGTGGAGGAGCAGGCGACGAGCGCTGAGCGCAGCAGCTAGTGGGGAATGGGGAACGGGAGATAGCGGCGGCAGAGCAGATAAGGACGGAACGGGGACGGAGAAAGTTTTAGGCGAGACGGAGTAGATAACTAAGGGAGACGGGCGGAGGCGGTGGGCCGGCCCACTAATACGCTTGACGCGCGTCCGGACGCATGGAAGTAACAATTACCGAAATATATATAGCTATAGCCTTAAGCCCTTAAGGTATGTGTGTGTGTGTGTGTGTGTATACACACTACCCAAGATGCTTGCTTGCATATATATTGAAATTACCCAAGATGCTTGATTGTGATGTATCTGAAATAAGCACACATCTGCCTTCAAATGTTATAGAAGATGTTGTTTGTACTGGATTACTAATTCGATCTATGTGGAATAAGTATGTTGTAATGTCAAAAGTTGACCGAAATACTACGTAGATTGGGGTTTTGGAAGTAGGGTGTTGAGGCTGATTGGGGCCCCACACTAGCCAGGCCGGTTTGGCAGGAGCAGCGCCGTCTCCTCCTTTTTTGCTTTGTGCTTTTCAATTGTGTTGCACCAAATATTTTCGAGTATGTCTTTAATGTCAGTAATTTGATTGTCTAGGCCAATTTTCACGTTGAAACATTTTTGTATGTCAACATATGCCCCCTGTTTTTAGGCGAATAAAGTAGAACCTGACAACATAAAAGCACTAAATAGCAACGATGTCCAACTTATCGAGCACTATAGACTTCTTGCCAAACACTTAGGAAAATATTTTTTCAAATACCTTCCATAGATTGCTCTTGAGAGACTATCACCTTACAACATCTCTAGAAGAGATATGAATTCCCAAATATTACATTGACCACTTTATAAGGACCTTCCCAACTTGGTGACAATTTGCCAAACTTATTACTCTTTGTCCTAATTGGTAGTATGATTTTCCACACTAATTCTCCAACTTGGAATGACTTACTTTTCACTCTTTTGTTATATACCCACACAACTCGGAGTTTTATCCTTCTTTGTATCCTTGAGGGCTTTAATTCTTTTGCCGGTCACCTCATCAATATTATCCATCATCAAATCATGATACATAATAGCGGTAAATCATTTTGTTTAGCAAGCCCATATGCATCCAAATTCACCTTGGCGGGTAATACATCTTCTTGTCCATATACCAACTCAAAAGGAGTAACCTTTGTAGCACCATGTCTAGATATACGATGACCCCATAGAGCTTTAGACAAAATCTCATCCCACATCCTTGAACTGTCCTCAAATTTCTTCGTGATGAGCCTAACCAAACTCTTATTGCTAGACTCAGCTTAGCCATTAGCTTGAGCATAGTATGAGATGAATTGAGCAAGAAAGCTACGCCAACATCTAAGAGGATGGGCAAAGCATACGAGTGGTATTTATAAGAAAGAAAAAAACGTCACTCCTAAATAAACTTGATGAATTGGATAAGAAAGCAGAAAATGTGACTCTGTCTGAATATGAACTAAACCTAAAACATGTGTTAAATGAGAGGCTAGCCGAACTCCTGCGGGAGGAGGAGCTCAAATGGTACCAAAGGGCAAAAATTAAACATCTTTTAGAAGGAGATGCTAATACAAAATTTTATCACTTGCTTGCTAATGGTAGACATAGAAAAACTCGTATTTTTCAATTAGAGGATGGGGTCAATATAATAAATGGTGATGCTCAACTCAAAGAGCATATTACCACATATTATAAGAACCTGTTTGGTCCCTCGATGCTTCTCCATTCTCTTTGGATGAGTCGCAGACTGATGACATACCTCAAGTCTCCGATTTGGAAAATGAGTTATTGATGAGATAGTTTCTCGAAAAGAGGAAGTGCGGGGCTGCGATATTTCAAATGAATCACAACAAAGCGCCTGCCCCCAGACGGTTTCCCACCGAGAGTTTTATCAGGTCTTTTGTTTTAATAAAAGATGATCCGATGGCTCTGTTTTGCGGATTTCCATCAGGGGTCTTTGCCTTTAAAACGCCTTTAACTTCGGTAATATAATTTTATTACCTAAGAAGAAGGATGCGAAAGTGATTCAACAATATAGGCCTATCTGTTTGTTGAATGTATCTTTCAAAATATTCACCAAAGTCACAACCAACAGATTATCTACCATAGCACAGAAAATAATTAAGCCAACGCAAACAGCTTTCTTGCCAGGAAGAAATATTATGGAAGGGGCAATAATTCTTCATGAGACATTACATGAGCTTCATACAAAGAAAAAGAATGGAATAATCTTTAAAATTGACTTTGAAAAAAAGCTTATGATAAGGTAAATTGGGACTTCCTACAACAAGTCACTAAGAATGAAGGGGTTCTCTCAAAAATGGTCCGAATGGGTGCTAAGTTTCACACAAGGAGGCAATGTTAATATTAAAGTTAATGATCAGCTTGGTCCATATTTCCAAACAAAAAGGGATTAAGACAAGGTGATCCCATGTCACCAATACTATTTAATATAGTGGTCGACATCTTTGGGCTGTCCCGATCTCTAGAGCAAAGGCGGTGGGTCGTAGAAGGGATTATACCTAACTTAATACATGACAGACCTATCCATCCTCCAAGATCACGGATGATACTGTTGATCTTTATGAGTCATGATATTGAAAAGGCGTGTAATATGAAATTATTACTCACAACCTTTGAAAAATTATCGGGGCTAAAGATAAACTTTACTAAAAGTGAACTTTTCTGTTTTGGCGAAGCTAAAGAACAAGAAGGGCTTTATTCGCATTTGTTTGGATGTGCCATAGGAAAATGCCCCTTTCGTTATCTTGGATTACCCATGAACACTAGAAAATTAAGCAACAAAGACTGGAAAATAATTGAAGATAGGATAGAAAAAAGACTAAGCGGTTGGAAAGGCAAAATGCTTTTACGTAGGGGGTCGTTTAGTTCTAATAAAACTCGGTGCTTTCCAGTTTACCGATGTTCATGATGTTTTTTTGAGCTACCCAAGGGGTGCTACAAAAATTAGACTACTTTTCGATCACGTTTTTTTCGGCAAAATGATCAACATAAGAGAAAATACAGACTAGCCAAGTGGGAAGTTTTATGTCAACCTAAGGACCAAGGAGGTCTAGGCATTCATAATCTAGAAATTCAAAATAAATGCTTATTAAGCAAGTGGCTTTTCAAATTGTTGAACGAAGATGGAATGTGGCAAGAACTTTTGAGAAACAAATACATTAAAGATAAGTCATTAGGAAGTTGTGCTAAAAAGCCAACTGATTCACATTTTTGGAAAGGTTTAATGAACATTAAAGATTCTTTTATGGGTTTTGGCTCATTTAAAGTAAAAGATGGCTCGCAAAACCAGGTTCTGGGTAGACACTTGGCTGGGCAAAAACCCCTTAAAGATTTATTTCCTGCATTATTTAACATTGTTA
Source organism: Hyparrhenia diplandra (assembly GCA_015847255.1). Classification (NCBI taxonomy): domain Eukaryota; kingdom Viridiplantae; phylum Streptophyta; class Magnoliopsida; order Poales; family Poaceae; genus Hyparrhenia; species Hyparrhenia diplandra. The sequence goes on from JADLZK010011797.1 coordinate 54,823, forward strand.
GAAGGAAACAAGACATCGTGGCTCAAGTCCTAAGGTCATCCCCACCAAATATCTCTTTCCGGCGAAATTTAGTGGGATCAAATCTTAGGAACTGGCTGAGGATTGTTGCTTCTTTACAGGATGTTAATTTGTTGGAGGAACGAGATACTTTTGTATGGGGTTTAAATGCATCCGTAACTTTACAGTCAAATCCTTTGCGCTGTGACTTTGATTAACAATGGAATCCGTGTATCACGGGATATTTGGCAAATCAAAGTACCTATGAAAATCAAAGTGTTTTTGTGGTATTTGAAAAAAGGGGTTGTGTTAACTAAAGATAATTTAGTTAGAAGAAACTGGAATGGTGACAGTGCATGCAGTTTACGTCATTTTCCGTAAAAACATTCAACATCTCTTTTTTTGATTGCTTTCATGCCAAATTCTTGTGGCGGCGGTATATTTACTTTTTGGAATACCACCTCCACGTAACATAAACGACCTTTTCAATAGATGGTCACGAGTGGGTACCAAAAAGTATAGGAAATTGTTATTAGCAGCAGCCTCGGCACTTCTTTTGGGCGGTGTGGATAACACGAAATGAGGTGGTTTTTGACAAATGCAGACCAAAAATCCTTTTTGCAGGTACTATTCAGGGGAACGTATTGGCTCAGTCAATGGGCAAGGTTTGCAGTTACATGATGATCTAAAAAGAGCAGTTGGCCCAGGCGGGGCAACATCCGGAATCAGCATCACTGCAATTTTTAGTTCCAATGGTTGGCTGTCATCTAGACACATTGGTCATGCTTAGTCAAGACTTTATTTCATTTCGTTTATTCATTTCTATGGCTGTAAACATTCAGCAGTGCGCTTGTGTGCCCAAGCAAAAAACTTTGTAATAATTGGTCTGATTCTATCTAGTCGATAGACGAAGCCGGATATACATTATCCTTTATCTAAAAATGAGATGAATTGAGCAACCTGATTTTATACAATCCAGTCTACTACATCAGCGAGGTCTTGTCGAGAATCCAAGGTCCGATACTCACTTAGGATTCAAGTACAGATGGATGATGGATCAAGTGAAAAATGGCTCAAGTACTGTACAAAGTGCGACCAGTAATAGAAATGTACGGGCATATAATTCTTGCAAATGTGTGTATAATACAGTACATTACTGCTGCTGTACAAGAGAAAAGGCATGGACGACAGGCTGAGGACATGAAACCAACTGGTAACTTAAGTTAATTTTTTTCACAGAAACGTCTACTCCCTCCGTCTCTATTTAAATGTCGCCATGTGATTCGTGCGGTAAAATTTTCTCAAGTTTGACTAAATTTGTAAAAAAAATTAGCAATGTTTGTATCTTTAAACAAATTTATTATGAAAATAGATTCAACGATCTATCTAATAATACTAGTTATGCACTATAACTATTAATATTTTTATTTTATATATTCAGTCAAAGTAAGTTATGCTAGACTTCCCGTGAAGCGAGAAGGACATATAAAAAGAAATGCGATTTGATCCCATCCGTCCGTTCTTCGGTGCTTCTCTATCACAACACTGCGGTTACTATATTATATTCCTTGACGACAGTGTATGGTACGGCAACCTTTCAATAGTCATCCAAGAAGCGCGCGACAAGTGAAAGGGTCAATAGCCTAGTGGTTACAAGGGTCCTGGGTTCGACTACCTGTGGGAGCGAATATTCAAGAGGTTCATGGCATTGTACTTTTAGTGGTAGGCAACATTCCCGTCGACAGTGAGGCGACTGTTGTGACTTCATGTCAATCTCAAAGGATTGCCGGCCCAAATTTTGTTGCACCCGGTTTTCTGAAGAATACCAAGCACTAACTATAGTTCTGCCTAGGATGTTCACACAACACATATAGCAACAAATATGGTAAATATCAAAGGCAATAGTTTATTATATACCGAAACAAAGTCACTACAAGACTTACGTATATTATACAAAGCATAGCAAAAACTATTTTATATCTTCTCTTTGGGTCTCCATACTCCACATAGATGGTTGACTGGGGAAAGCACTCGCCTAGTACTCTTAGAACTCCTTTGGTAAACTCATCACTTGAACCACCATTGGATACCCATCTCAGATTTTTGTTGATTATAAAGTGTTGTGACATGGATATGTGAGTAGCGGAGGCTAGGCTACACTCGTGCAGACGAAGACTAACACCAACTTGTCATGTATGTGTTCATCTGCAGGGATCAAGGAGGAAGCCTTCGCTTATGGTCAGTGGCCAAGCGGAAGTCCCAGGCGTGACAGCGAAGGCCCCAAGAATGGCCCATGATGATAGCAGAAGGGAGCAAGGACAGAGGCTCGGGCGATCTTGGCGATCGGGCGGAGGGCAAGATAATCTAGGACGAGGCTGCGTGGCCTCCACGACGTGGTAGGGAGTCCCTCAACAACGCAGCCCTGAAGGCGGAAATAGCTTCATGTGGGCTAGCGGGTTTAGGACCAAAAGGCAAAGGCGGTTCAGGAGGAAAAGGACTAAAATGTCCCTAGATGATCTGCACTAGCGCGGGAATATCCCGTGAATGTATTATACCTGGCAAAGGGCATGGATGTAAATGAAAAATGAGGCAAAAGGGTACTCTATAAAGGGGGGAGTGGAACCCTATGTAAAAGGATGGTTGGTGAATGCATTTATGAAACCCTAATTGTGCTTGGGTCCACCTTCCAGTTTATCGATATTTGTTGAGGGCCTTTGCTCGGGATAGGCAGCGACTCCACCAGGCTATAGGAAACCTAGTTTTCCAACATTGGCTCCCACCGCGTGTTGGCCAAGCAAAGCCCACAATGGCAAGGAAAAAAGCAGCCTCCACCGAGGTACCAGTGGATCACGCGCCAAGGGGAAGACCAAGGCATAATACCCACAGCCCATATGCTAGCACCACTGAAGACCAAGGTTTGTAGCCTGAAGTCGAAGACCAACCTCTGGCACCTGAATAATAGCATTGTCACACCTGATTTTTCAAGAAGAATACCAAGCGCCAACTATATGTGTGCCCAGGATATCCACACGACACATATAGCAACAAAAATTGAGAATATCGGAGACAATGGTTTATTATATATCGAAACATAGTTACAATAAGGCTTACATCTATTACAAAGCATAGCGGAAACTATTCTGTATCTTCTCTTTGGGTCCCCATACTCCAAAGGGATGGTTGACTGGGGGAGCACACATTTAATACTCTTAGAACTCCTTTGGAAAACTCATCACTTGATCCACCATCTGTTACCCATCTAGGATTTTTATTGATTGTAAAGCAAGTGTGGGCGCACCAAACTCAATAAGTATAACATGACGGGATACAAGGCTCAAAAGGCTAGACACGGCTAAACTGCGATAATCACTTTTAGTTGATCATATTTTATTATTTTAAACCTGAGTAACTAAGTTATGCTTAAGCTCCCAAGGTGAGAAGTATAATAATTATCACCAAGATTAATCATCAACCCAAACCATCCATGGTAACCATCTATCTCAAAAAGGATCCAGGCCGCTTGTGACCATGAGAATTGAACGGTGATATACCAGTTTGATCAAACTCTACGCAGAGGTGTACACATTAACCATGAACCATGATTTACCCTTTCACCTGAGGTGATCAGCCTCTTGATCCACTACTAAGGAAGGTCGGTTGGGATCACTTTGAAGTCTTTCAAAGGTTCATCTAACAAGTTAGTGGCCGCTAAGGTTTCTGTGGCAAGTGTGTATAGGTGTCCCCCTCGAGAGGCACACGTGGTCGCGGCAAGGTACACACCAAGCAGAGAACCGCTATACACCCCAAGGCCACCCCCTCTATATATATGGGAGGATCACGACCGATTGAAGGATGCAACACTCAATCGTCAAAATCAATCTACTACCTCTACTCTAACCCTTTTACTCTTTTTTCTAACCCTATGATGTCCATCCCTTGATCCGATGACTAAGGATGGCGCCCTAGGCTTGCTGGCCGACCTAGGGCAACCCGAAGACATTCTTGCCCTGATGGGTTCTCTCCCAGGTGAGAGCCTCCATTGTTTCTTTGCTAGTTTGCTTGAAAACTACCCCGTTCTTCATTACGCAAGCACATTGCTTATACTATGGTGGTTTGTTTGTAAACCTCTCCATTCTTCACCATGAAAGAGTGGCATCCTCGCTGCGTTCTTCAGTCCATGGCGGCCCGGACGTCCAAAGCCCTGCTGGTGTGTGATCCGGATCCTATTTGGTGTCAACAAAAACTTTTCATAAATATAAAAAATGAAAGTACTTGATTAAGTCCATTTTTGGCTCTTAACTCTGGCTTTTGTCAAACTTACCACAACTAACAAAACCGTTCAGTTTCGACTTCGAGCTAGTTTTTAGTGGTTTTTAGAAGGCTCTAGGGTCACAATTTAAATGGGTTTTCAGTTTGAGGTACCAAAGGTAGACGATTTTTGCAGTTGGGGGGTTAAAGTTAGATAAAAACAGGAGTTGAGAGATCAAAGATGGACTTAATCTTTTTTACCATACTAATAGTATGTGAAAATGGATGGATTTGGATCGTATGCCCATGGAATCGAATTCGGAAAACACTGTTTACTATATTTTAATTTGAATTCGGACTCGAATACGAATACAAATATTGTTGATTATGAATTTTTATCCAGAGAACCTGAATTCAGATTTATATTGGGACATCTACTTGATTTTAAAAATCAATAAAATTATAGATGGTCCAAACCGCCCCCACTAACAATTAGCTAGCTAATGGATCAAACAAGCCCTAATACTACGCATCATAAACCATCAGCTAACAGTGTGCTGCGGAGAACTTGTGCAACATGTTGTGGACACTGGAGAACACCCCATCGTCCCGCTAGCGTATAGCGATCGATATGCAAGCTCTTGCCTTGTTGGTATTGGTACAGGTACATGCTACGATCAAACACAAGGTGAATTTCCTGCTGAACGGTGGTCTCCGATATGGCCTATGGCAGCGTCGTCATGGGTCGCGGCTAGGCCTCTGTCGACTACCACCACCTGCTGCAGTGCGGACGAGGTCACTGGTCACCATCGGAGCTGAACGGCGGGTGAGCTACGTGTCATTTCCCAGGGATTATTGACAACCCTTGGCAATTGGCATTGATTAGTATAGTGAAAGTCTTGCAAGTTGCAGGGCAACGCATTGGTGGGAGATCCATATGTCTTAGTGGCGGTTGGGCGCCCAACCGCCACTATGACATCGCCCAACCGCCACTAAGACATATGGATCCGCCACCAATTCTTTCCGTCCATGTTTCTGTCACAGCATGGGTTGGGTTGACTAACATTCAGCTTTACGACGACTTTATTCTAGAAGGGAACTCATAGCTACGAGGTTATATTACGACGACTAACATTCAGCTGTACCACAATGTATTACGAGGTTAATTACACTGGCACATTATAGCAGTCCGTCCTTCTCATAAGTCCATATCATCCTTTTTTGACAATTAAGTTTATGTTTAGTCCTCAACTCTTGTCTTTGTCTAATTTTAGCCCTCAAATCTGTCTAACTTTGATACCTCAACAATGAAAACCGTTTAATTTTGGTGTATGGCCATCTCAAAACCCCTCAATACTTTCTTGGACTCAAAATGGAACGATTTTGATAGTTGAGGTGCTAAAGTTAGACAAAGGCAAGAGTTGAGAGCTAAAAATGGACTTAATGAGGTATTTAATTTATATATTAATGAAATAAATTATATATTAATTTACTTATTGATAAGTATTATAATCTTTGTCTATATTGTTTTGATTTTCATATGTTGGATTTTCTTAGAATGTGAATCAATTTATTTCAAATATAATCTATATGTTTGAAGTTATCATAGTTTGATATTTAAATTTTCTAATTGTTTGAATGACCTTTGATGGAGAAATGACCAAAATTAAAGTCGTATATCTCGATACAATTATGTAGTTGATGACTTTTTTTTATTTGAAATCATTTCTGTCCCGAAATTCTGTTTCAAGTTCTTGTATTTTGAAATTAAATTTTTTTGAATTGTGGTTGAACGAACTTCGGATAGGGAAATGACCAAAACTAAACTTGTACTACAACTTTGTGGATAATACTTGACTTCATTTTAAATCATTTTACGGTCCAAAAATTCCTTTTGAAGTTCTCATATTTTGAAATTCAATATCTTGAATTGTTCGAACAAACTTGGATGGAGAAATAACCCAAATTGAAGTTGTATATCTCCATGAGATAGACTATATTTAGAAAACTTTGGTACAAAAGTTTAATTTATGATAATTTTAAAACTCCTTTTTATGATAAAAATCCAATAAAGTCTAGAGAAATACTTTAATACATATAATTACTTATCAATAAAAAATTTAATATATAAAACTTTTATAAATATAAAAAACGAGATTACTTGAATAAGTCCATTTTTGGCTCTTAACTCTTGCTTTTGTGTAAGTTACCTCAACTATCAAAATCGTTCAATTTTGATCTCCAGGGGCTAGTTTTTAGTGGTTTTTTAGAAGGCTCTAGGGTCAAAATTTAAATGGGTTTTAAGGTTGAGGTACCAAAGTTAGACGCTTTTGCGGTTGAGGGTATTAAAATTAGATAAAAGCAAGAGTTGAGGGATCAAAGATGGACTTAATCTTTTTAACATACTAATAGTATGTGAAAAGGGATGGATTCAGATTGTATTCGCATGGAATCAAATTCAGGTAACACTATTTACTATATTTTAATTTTAATTCGAACTTGAATATGGATACAAATTGTTGATTGCGAATTCGTATCAAGAGAATCTGAATTCGGCGTTATATTGGGATAGGAAAAGTCTATATCACACCCCCCACCTATGGGAGGTGGACTGCATAACCCCCAACCTATGAAACGGTCTATATTAACCCCCTGAACTTTCAAAAACCGAATAAATTGCCCCCTAAAGCAGTTTTAAAAAATCATAGTAAATCATAGAAAAATTATAAAATAGAAAATCAATTGTGTTAGACTCCAAATGAGTAGATCTACACAATGAACATATAATATGGTATACTTTAGTACATTTTTTTTTACAACTATGAAGAAAAACATAGATCTAAAGCTACAACAAAAAAAAAAATGTACTAAAGCATACCATATTATATGTTCATTGTGTAGATCTACTTATTTGGAGTCCAACACAATTGAATTTTTCATTTTATGATTTTTCTATGATTTACTATGATTTTTTAAAACTGCTTTAGGGGGTTGTTGACACAAGCTAGGTTTTGCACCAACACACGGGAGGGCCTTGGGCGCCACGAGGTTGCGATCAACCTTTGTAACTAGCAGCAAGAACCACAACTTGATCACCAAAACCGATCAAGAAACCGGTAAAAGGCGATGTAGAGCTTGATCTCGGCTATAGTGGCCGGAATGACCTCGGAAGGATCTATCGGGAGGAGCGCACGCGAAGGGTCTTCTAGGGTCGGCATGGCCACCTAGAACGCCGGCGAAATTCGTCAAGAATGTCATCAAACAGCGGGGTTAGGGTTTGGAAGAGTAAAAAGTAGAGGTAGGGTTTGTGTTTTGATGATTGGATGTAGATTGGATCAAATCGGCCATGAACCTCTCATTATATAGAGGGGGGGTGGTCTTATCCCCTTAGGACCCGCATTAGATGCGTTTCCAAGCATCAAAACCTGCCAAAAATCGATTAGGAAAGAAACCGGTTTGGACAAGTCACGAAAACACGCTGCAGATACTAACTTAGCGTCGGACGCCCGGCGATCAGCGGGCCGGCGCCGAGCGCCGCCTCGGACGCGGTCCGGAGGACTGCGCCGTGCGGCCGCGTCGGACGACGGCGATCGCGCAGCGTCCGGCGTGCCGCTTTCTTGGTCCGAAGCCTCCCTTGGGAGGACCCGTCGCCGGGCCCTTCCGGGACCCGAGCCGGGCGGACGCTGCGACGGCGTCCGGTAGCGTGGCCTCTGCGCCCGCCCACGCCGGACGCTGCCCGGTCCGAGCTCGCGCGGGCGGACGGCGTGTTTCAGTCAGACGTCCGGCACATGTTTAGGACCGCGCGGTCGACCTCTTCGGCGGATCTTGTGGTCTTGTGGCCTTGTTGCTTCATTTTTGGTCATGTTTATGGTCAATTGACACGCCCAAATCTTTGGAAATATGTCGAACATTTTCGGGTGTCAACATATGCCCCCTTGTTTTTCGGTGAAGAGTCGCGAATCCAGAAAACAAGACAAGAAAACCCAAACAACACAAATACCCATCATATCGGTTGCTTAGTGACTAAGGGCGATAATAAATATCGGCCATCTTTGTTCTAAGGGCGATGCATGCATCGGCCATTGTTTGAGAGCACTAGGCCTCTTGCCAAACACTAGGGAAATATTTTTTAAGATATCTCCCGTTAATCGCCTTAGCTTGGCGTTCTCTTCGGTGGTTGACTCAAGCACATAGAATTCCTAAATATTACTTTGACCACTTTGAAAGGACCTTTCCAATTAGGTGACCACTTGCCAAATTGATTGC